>CATKHJ010366654.1:0-22035 GCA_949750685.1 Vernicia montana | reverse complement strand
TGTAACCCACAAAATCATCACAATCTCATAATTCAACTATTTCTATCAATTTAAACCCGAATATACACAAATATACGCAAAAGCGATAATTTTCGGGAAATTAGAAACACTGTAAATAAATCAATAATTTAGCGTTTCAGGCTCACCGGGGTCGAATTCTCGGAACTAACTCCGGAATTGCGACGTACATGAAAAATAGCATTTACTGGAAATTTTGGGAATTTCCGGTCACCGGCTCACCGGGATCGAATTCTCCGATCTGCCTCTTCGGTGACTTTCAGGTGGCGAGATAGGTATAGAAATGAAGCTCTCACCGAGACCGATCCATAGACACCGGAATCGCCGCCATCCGCCGCCGGAATCGGCCGGAATCTTCTTCAGAAGCTTCGGCGCCGGCGACGTCTTCTCTAGCGCGATCTCCGCCGTTCTTCACCGGTTTTCGCCGCCGCTGCTTGCCTTGAGGTCGCCTAAGGACGGGCTTCCTCCTGACATGGGCGGTGCTGCCCACCGCCAGCCAGAGGTCGACCATTCGACACTCAGACTCTCTCTCGCTCTCTCTCTCTCCCGATTCTCTTTCTCTTCTCTTCTCTTTTTTTTTTAATAATAATAATAACTTATAACTTATATTAACAATAAAAACTATATAATAAAAATACAATATTTACTTTAATTTTACAAACATTTTCTTTAAATTTTAATAAATCACATTAAATAATTTTATTTTCATACAAAAATAATATTTCGAAAATAATTAAAATTTTAAGTCTTTACAATAGCCAATTATGAGATATAGACTGAGACAACGGAACAATTAAATCCTCAAAATATGGCTCATGGAGTTGATGATCATATGAATGAAAATTATGAGATCTCAATTAATTTTGTGATACAGGAGAAATATTTGATAGAAATTCATTTTATCGTTGATGATGAATTTACCTCAATAGTAGCTCTTACTATATCAAGAGATAATCTGGATCAAGAATCTATGAATATAACTGAATGTCAGCATAGACATGATTGACCATCATAGAAAAAGGCAATTCAGATCGAGTTAGACTCGCTATTTAAACGCATGGTATTCAGACTTGTTATGCTGACTCCCTAAAATGTGAAACCAGTTGGGTATAAATGAGTGTTTGTCCGAAAGCGTAATGAGAATAATGAAGTGGTAAGATATAAAGCGAGACTAATTGCTAGTGTTTTTCGCATAGACCTGGTATTGACTATGAGAAAATTTATTCTCTTGTTATGGATATGATCACGTTCCAATATTTAATTGGTATGGCAATTAAATAAAGGTTTGATATGCGCCTTATGAAAATTATATTCATGTGAAAGTCTCAAAAGGACTAAAAATAATATAAATAAACGCACATTAAACATGTGACATAAATTACATCAAATTGTAGAAATCCCTGTATGAATTAAAGCAATATGGACATATATGATATAATCGTTTGATTGAATCCTTATTGAAAGAAAGATATGTGAATAATACACTATGTCCATTTGTATTCATAAAAGACCGCAAAATGGTTATGTTATTATTGCAGTATATATTGACGATCTAAATGGGACTTCTAACGAACTTTTAAAAAGTGAGTTCGAGATGAATTTAGGAGAAATAAAATTTTGTATCGACCTGTAGATCGATCATTTATCCCCAAAAGTCCTAATATACAAGACTACTTATGTGAAAAAGGTATTTAAGCATATTGCGTGGGTAAATCCTTTACCTTAAGCACATTAATCATATCCGTTCACTGGAAATGAATAAAGATCATTTTAGATCTAAGAAAATAACAAAGAGCTATTTGGTCCTGAAGTACCATATTTAAGTGCTATAAGTGCACTCATGTATCTTGCAAGAAAAATTCCTAATTAGGTATAGTTTTGCACCTACCAAGAGACATGAAAGTGGCGTAAAAGACTTATTGTGTTATCTTCGAGTCAGTATTGATTTGATTATATTTTTATATAATTCATATTTGACATTGGTCTACATACGGATGTTGATTATTTGTCTGATCCATATAATGATAGATCTCAAACTAAATATGTGTTTACTTATGATGATACTGCAATTTTATAAAGATTTTTATGGTCCTGAAGTACCTTAAGAAATATGTTCCCATTATATTGTTTAAAAATAATGCAATATGCATTGCACAAACTAAAAGTGGATATATTAAGGGTGATCGAATTAAATATATTTCACCCAAATTCTTTAATATGCACAAGTTCCAGAATAGTGATGAAATAGATATCCACTAAATTCGTTCGAGTGACAACCTAGTAGACTTATTTACTAAGTCCTCATATAATGTCATATTTGAATGACTTGTTTTATTGATTGATATGTGCCGTTTTAAAATGTTATTCTCATAAGGGGGAGCGAATCAATATAAGATTGTACTCTTTTTCCTTAGTCAAGTTTTTGTCCCACAGGGTTTTATTGACCAAAGGTTTTAATGAGGCAATATGTGCAATGATAGAATAGCGCATGAATTGTACTCTTTTTCTTAGCTATATTTTTTCCCATTGGGTTTTCTAGCAAGATTTTTAATGAGACATATTCATGGCGCAAGTAATATTCAAGCGAGAGTGTTATAAATAATTATTATATGTGGATATTACTTAAATATCTTTGAGTATGTATTTTAGAGAGATTATAATATATGGTTATTTCAGTAATATTGTATACACTAAACCCTATCTATTCCTCTATATAAGAGAAGCTAGAGTTAATCTAATAATAAGAGTTTCGAGCTCATTTTCTCTCTACATATTTTTATCTCTCTTTATTTTAATTGCTTTATATTTCTTTTTATTGTGTTTGATATACTGAGTTAATAAGCCGATTTACAACAATAATATATATTTTAGAAAATTACTCTTTCGTTATTTGATGGTTAAACTCTCTCTTTCTCTCTCTCTCTATATATATATATATATATATATTATTCAAAAATATTTTTACAAATAAATTACTAATATTTTACTTTCAAATAATTAAGTTCGGCTGTGAGCGGTCCAAGGGCAAACAATTGCTTTGGAAGGTGGAAATATAAGGAATATAATATTATGATATCATCCTATTGGTTATGAGGACTTTAATTATTTGGGAGAAAAATGAGGTGATGAATGAAAATAGGAAGATTGAATTGAAAAAATAAATTCAAAATTTTCCCTCTCCTTGTTTAGATAGTGATAAAAATCGAAGGAAAAAAAATGAAAAAAAATCTTATTTTATTTTATTTTATTTTATTTGAGAGAGTTCAAAAATAAAAATAAAAGCAAATGAAGATTAGTGTTTTGAAATTTCAAATTCGTCTTTCATATGCACAAGGATTACTTTTGTTAAAATAGAGATATAATTGTGATTTAACTAGATAATTTTATGTTCCTTCCCCTTTCACCTTGATTTCGAAAGGAAAATTTGTGTGTGGGGCTGGTATTAGATTCTTTAATATAATTTTTTCTCTCTATTTTCTTTTTATTTTCAAACAATTTCAAATTTAGAATCTTCACTTTTATATTTTTTTTATTTTTTATTTCCTCTTCTTTTCAACCCTTTCCAAACAATAGGAAAAAGAGATAAATCTTGTCAATGCACGTAACAATTAACATGTTTTATTTATTATTTTTAATTTAACTTAATAAAACTACTTTTAAAAACAATTTATATATTTATTGGTTTTTTTAGACAAATTCAATAACACATTTCCACTGGTTAAAAAATAATAATAATAACACATTTCCACATTGTGTTTATATTTTTAATTATTAAAAAAGAATTATTTATCTTTAAACATTGTAAAGATGATTTTAATCTAAATCTATTACTCAAATTATATATAAACTTACTATCATATTATGCTTTTGTATATATATATATATATATATATATATATATATATATATATATATATATATATATATTTTTAATATATAAACATGCAAAAAAAAAAAAAAAAAAATTAACGCATACACACTTTAAAATTAATAATTTAAAAAAAGCACAGTAACCTTTATACCCGACAAACACCATGCTACCTATATGAATTGGGTATTAGGATAATAGGTTTGAGTTTTGCCAGTTGGCAAGCTGCAGTTTTTTATCGTTTATTATTTTAGGGTCAGTGGTGATTCGTTCGGGCATGCACACGCATCGATGTGCACTGTTCCTAAGAATGGTGAATTGTATTTTTTTTTTTTAACATAAAGAGTGAACTGTATTTATAATTTATTTATTACTCTCTCTCTCTCTCCCTCAAAAATTGTCCACTATTATTTTTTAAAATGTCATAAAATATTTACTCACTCTAAAAAGAAATAATAATAAATGAGCATAAATAAGAATATAAGTGAAAAAATATAATAAAATTTATGAGTTGATAAGTAATTAATGATATTTTCTTAAACTGTGTGAAAAAATAAAATAGACAATTTTTTTAGGACGGAGGGAGTATTAAACATTAATTTGAAATTAAAATGACAATCTCCTAGTGTTTTTAACGGTTGTTAACTTGGACCCGGTTGGAAAATAATTAAATCGGATTATTGGCCAGTCTAATTTATTATATAAACCCCATAATAACTTATGAACTGATTGGATAACTGATAAATTTGGTATGGTTCAACAGAATAAACCAATTTTATATTTTGAATTCTAAAAATATAAAAAAAAATGCTTCTACCATGGCTTGAATCTATATGTGATAGGTTTTACTAATGCTTAACTATTTGTACCAAAAGTAAATTTGGTACATTGTATTTCCACAATTATATATCAATAGAAGTTTATTTTAGGGTGGTAGTACCTTGTGCACAGGTGGGTTATATGAGAGAATGGCTGTCATTGGTAATGAAAAATGAAGACCTTGGTACTGTTGCTAAATATTGTATAGTTGTGTGGGGCATTTAGGGCAACCGTAACAATTTTTTGTGGCGTCAATCTTACATCCCTCCCATGCAAAAACGTTGTATGGAGCCGTTGATATCGTGGTTGGTTGCTCAAGAGAGGACGTCGGGTGTTGGTTTATAATGGGTTTCAACTGGTTCAAAAAAGTGGGTTGCTCGGGTGATGCCTTGAGTAAAATGTAATATAAATGCTGCCCTTTTTATGAATGAATGTCGTATAGGTGTGGGTATGGTTATGAGGAATGCAACAGGTGATTTTTTATATGGGTTTTCACAAGTTTATGATGGTGTTTTTCTTTCTAAAGAGGCGGAAGTTTTGGGCATGCTAAAATCTCTTTAGTTTTTAGTGTTTTTGGGTTATGATAATATTCAAATTGAACTATATGCTAAGGGTGTGGTAGATAACCTTTCCTCTTTTGTGTTGGATGATTCTGAATATGGTATTCTCCTTAGTAATGTATCTGTTTCTTTTGTGAAAAGACAAACAAATTAGGTTGCTCATGTTTTGGCTCGTGCTGCTTGTTCTTATACTCGTCTTACTAGTTGGCAAGAGACTCCTGAAATTGTTAGAATTCTCTTGAGATTTGACATTCTTTCTTGAAGTTAATAAAGTTTTAATTCCTTAAAAAAAAAAAAGTTTATTTTGGTTATTTTTTAACAATTTCTTTTAGTAGCATAATAAATTATATAATAATAATAATAATAATAATAATAATAATAATAATAAATTTGTTAATTAATATTTATTTATTTAGATATATTTTTATTTATCATGATTTTTAATAAGTAATATTTATTACATATTTAATTTAATTACAGTTCAATTTCGGTTGAATATTTGATACGTGACCTTTTACCTTTACTAATTTTTAGATCGAACTGAATATGAAAACCTTTATTTTTTTAATGGGAAAATGTGCAAATATCACCATAATATTTACTTTATATAATACATCATTTTTTATTTTTTTTAAGACTAAAAAGTGATCATAATGTTATAAAAATCTATTATCACGCCTCATGAGTTAACTGCTTCTTTTTTTTTTTTTTTTTTTTTTTTATTTGTTTACCGTTTATGAGGTCCATTATTGTGTCAAAGTTATACTTAAATAATACTCTATCTGTCTCTAAAAGATAATCTTATTTATTTTTTCACACATATTAAAAAAAAATTAGTTAATTTATTTAAAATAGTAAATATTATTTAGGTTTTGTCTAATTAAACATTCAAAGTAATAATTTTTAAAAGTCTCAATAAGTAACAATCTAAGGGCAGAGCACTATTAGACATTGTTCACACGTTAATTAACTAGAATTAGTCTACTTGAATTGAAAAAAAAAAAATCAAAATTAATTAAAGAGAGAATATAATTTTAATATTAATTGAAGAGAGAAAGAAATTTAAATTTGGAAGAGAGAAAACTTAAGGCTTGTTTAGTTATAAAAAAAATTTATATCTATATTTATATTTTCATTTTCTAATTTTTATTTTTAAATAAAACTGAAAAATAAATAGAAAACATATTTATTTGCTATGATTTAAAAATTATTTTCAATTTAAAACGTGGATAATTTGTTAATTTAACAACAATAATAATGATAATGGTGGTGGTGAAAGTAAAGATGGTGATAGTGGTGGTGGTGGCTGCAGTGACAATGGTAGAGGTGGAGGTGGCCATGGTGGTTGTGGTGGCGGAGGTGATGGTAGCAGCAACAGAAAAGGTGGTAGTGGTGATGGTAGCGGTGGGGGTAAAGGTGGTGGTGGTGGAGGTGGTGATGGTGATAATGATGGAGGTGATATTATTTTTACTTAGAAAAATTAATAAAAAAAATTTTAAAAAAAATTTTAAATTTATTTTATAGTTTTCTTTTAAAATAATGAAAACAGTTAAAATAATATTCTAATGAAAATTTTGTAAAACAGTTAAAATAAACACAAAATTTTATTTTCACTTTTCATTATTTTAATTTTCTAGAAAATTGAAATAATTTTTACAAACTAAACAAATTCTTAATGGGCCAAACACACTTTACAAAAAGCTATCTAATCACAGTGCATTTGGCAAAAAAAAAAAAAAAAAAAAAAAAAAATCTAATCACAGTGCCAAACAGCACTTAGTCCTATGCAAAAAGAGAGATACTTGGTACTGGGCCTTAAAAGCCCATTATTATTATTATTATTTTTTCGTTTTATTCAATAAGGTTTGAAGACTTAATCTTATACCCTAACGTATTAACATATAAATTATTCAAAGTGAATTCAGTTAAACTCATTTTTCTTTCATTAAAAATAAAATGAGATACAATGAAGTTTTTCCATTTAATATTTCTTTTAAGGGTAAGTTTTGGTAAATAAAAGAAAAGAAAAAAAAACAATAAAATGAGAATAATTAGCTGCTTCCTTTTTTTTTTGGAATTAGGGATGTTCATAAACCATTCAACCCACCTAATCCAAACCAATATGCACCAATCAACAATCAAATTGTAGTTTGATAAGTGTGGTAAATTAGATAGGTTTGTATTTTTTTAAAATCGTACTTTATAGATTAGGTTAAATTTTTTATTTTTTAATCTACAAATCGACATGCAATCCGCACAATTCGCACTATATATATATATATATTAAAAAAGTAAACTGAATTTTATTTGATAATTAATATTTGTATTAAAATAAAAATAAAAAGACACTATAGATCACTTATTTTTTATTCTTCATTATGCAGTTTTTTTAATAGTTTTAAAGTTTTTTTTTTTTTTATATTGTTGGGACTTGTAATGATGTTTTTATATATTAATTTTTTCATTTAATCTGTATGTTATATAAATTACTTTATTAGAGTTTAAAAGTGAGTTGTTTAATTTATTATTATGTTTTTATTTTTTTTAATATTGATAGAAATATTTATTAATTAAAAATAAATAATGTATAAAATAAATCTGCACAATCTGATCCGCATTTATAGATTGGATTGGGTTGTTTTTTTATTTTTATAGGTTGGGTTGAATTGATAAATTCTCAATTCGCAACCTGTGTATTGAATTGAATATTCTATTAAAATCGCACTAAACTGAACCACAAATACCCCTACTTAGAATACTCCTCCGCGGTATCTAGTAAGATCTTAAGGGCGAAATTAATTAAAGATAACAAGTATTCACAACTTTATGTGTTTTAATGAATATTACTTACTTTGGCCAAAATATATATATATATATATTTTTTAATTGGATCAATAAGATAATAATTACGAATTTAGTAACATATGTTTTTTTTTTTAATTTATTTTTATTTATAAGAAAGTCAATTGAGTAAAATTAGTATGATGAATTATAAAAAAGATAATTTTTTTTGTCATAATTTTCAGTCGATCAATATAGTAATATGTTTTTTTATAAATAAAATAAGAAAATAATAAATTATCTCACACTTTCGACAAAAAATGTTGCTTACTAAATTATTAAATTAATTCTTGATGCAACCAACATAAGGCTGCACAGAAGAACCTATCCACAACCCTCCATTATGTTCTTCAACTTCACTAACAGAGTCAAGAAATGTCCCACCATTTCCATCCAACATTTTCACCAATTTCCCATCTTCATTAAACTTAATTCCTACAGGATCTTTCACTAACCATCCCTCACTAATTTGCTCTTTATTAAATATTTGAATCTTTCCTCTTCCTGTATTTAATGCTACCCAAAATTCTCCCTTATCATTCCTCTTAATGTTATCTGGGACTCTTCCAAGTTGGGCAAAAACTTCTTCTTGTGTAGCTGCAATTTCAGTATTTACAAGCCTGAATTTCAAGATTTTAAGCCTCCCTGATTCAGCAACTATAATAAAAGAATTATCCTTAATTGCTTAGAGCCACCCCATTTGGAAATGCTAAGCCTTTAACTAGTACTGTCACTTTCTTGCTATTTGGATCATACTTTAACAACCTTCCACTTCTGTCTGAACTAATCATTGCCCATATGTATTCCCTGCATCAACATATCACTAAGTCAATTTATTTATTTATTTTTAAATTTCACTCTCACTGAAACTTGAATTCGAGAATTCAGTCTTAGAGACGATTTCAGTACCAGTCAATTTAATTAGTTACCAATTGGGCAGCAATTTGGAGCCAAAGTAGTTATTGTGTTAATGCTTAATATTGCTAGAATAATTAATACTCTAGTACTACAAGTCGTTTGGAATAAAAGGTAGTAAGATTCCAAGTCAATTCATTTACCTTTTGCATGGAGCTATAAACATGTAATTAATTAGAAAGGAAATGATGAAATTAAAATGTGTACCTTCTTTGAAAATAAATGCTACTATCTGTAAAATAAACGACTCCAGTTTTATGATCAATGTCTAAACCATTAGTGAATTGAAAGGGAACTGAACTCCTTCAGCAGAAGCAGCAAGCTGTGTGGGGATCCCTCCATTTGGACCTACTACTACAAGTCCATAATATGCATCTGCAATATACAGTTCACAGCTTTCTGGATTAAATTTTAGGCCTAATGGTCTCCCACATCTTGGTTCCATGTTAGGGTCTGTTGACCCATCACATACCTTCCTTTCCCTATTTAAAAAAAAAAAAAAATCATTTACAAATTAATCCAATCAGTTGAATAATAATAATATCTACCGATTAAAAAGTAGTTAATTAATTAGTATATAATTAACTATATTTGTAATATTATATTTGATAGTTGAAGAGTTTGTTTTACTTTTATATTGTGGTATATACATATATAGTTTTATATAGAATTGATATTCTATATGATATACATAATATTTCTTGGAAAAAATAAAATGAGAAATTATAAAAAAAATATAATGTAGTTTAATCTTTTATACTCATAATTTTGGAAAAAATTTTGTGATATCCTTAGAAATTTGAGATTTTTGCCGTTAACATGATTAGTGAGAGCTGATGTGATGTTTGCGTAGCAAATATAAATCCTATTTTTTTTATTTTTTAATAATATAACATACCCACGTAGATAATTACATTGTAATTAATAATTTTGAAAAAAGTAAAATTAATATATGTGTAAAATATTATTTAGTCCCTAAAATTTGCCTTAAATAATGACTTGGTACCTGCAGTTTAAGAAATTCACTTTTTAATTCTTGAGTTTTTATTCCGTCAAACAAAATGATCTTTTCATTTATTTTTACTGTTAAATATATATATAAAAACTAAAATACCCTTTATTTCCTTTTAAATTTTCCCATACCTGCCATCGTCTCTCTTTTCTTGTTTTTTTGGTTAAGTTTATTAATTAATTTCTTAAATATAATTATTTGTAATTATAGATTATAATATAGATGGATGTTATATAATTAATTCCTTGTCATTATCTTTTAATAATATGGTGAGTTTGATTTGTTCCACACCATGGTATTTGTTTGGAGTTTCTCTCTAGTTCCTCCTAATCTGTTCCACACCATGAATTGCTTTCGCCGCTGATTTTAAACTTCAACTTATTTATCGCATCGCTGCAAGCTCCGGTGATGGTGAGAGCTTTGGGAAATGCAAAGGACAAATCGATGAGCTCATCCACATTTGCGGGTCTCGATTTTATCTTTTTTTATCTGGGTTCGTTCCATTTCTGTTTTTACAGTTGAAAAGTTAATCAATTGCAAAAATAGAAATCACCATTGCTGACCTTGCTCTTGGATTCCTCCTTGTGTCCACTTGAAATCCTAAACAAGTCATCGGTGGTAACAATTTCACCTCAAATCAACAATGGATTTTAGCCACCCAATTCTCATCAAATCAACAATAGAGTATAAAAATAGACTTTAGCCACCTAGAATAAACAATCGAATCAACAATGGACTTGTGGGACCCTTCTTGAAAGGCCAAAATTTGAAGCTTTAGCCACCCAATTCTCATATATGAAGGTAATGTACTCCATACGTAGCTCCAATATGCAGATTTGAGTGTTTTTCCATTTTACTCTTTAAAAAATTCAAAAACATATATATTTAATGGTTTGCAAGTTACATGCCTTTAATGATGCTTAAACCTAGCCGTCTTAAATAGCTTATGCGTAAGTTTGAAACTTTTACTTTTCTATTTTTAATTATTTTTTTCTAGATGCAAAACAAGTTAAAGGCTTCTGCCTTCATGGATGAATTATTTGTAGCCATTTCCAAATCCGCTTGAGACAATTACAGATCGATCGTCGAATTTGGCCAAGAAGTCTTGCCGTTCAATTGTTTAACTGGTAAATTTATGTAATTGTCTGTATTAGTTGTGATTTGTGTAATTGTTTAGCTAGTTGCTGGATTTTTGTTGATAAATAGATTTTAATTTGGTATTGAAGAGGGTTAGGGAAAGGGTATTTTAAGTATCAGAATATTATTTTATTTTATTTTATTTTTTATTTTTTATTTTGACGAAAAAGTGTAAAAAAAATAGATAAAATGGTCATTTTGTATGACGGAATAAAGTATTAAAGATTAAAGAATAATTTTTTCAAATTATAGAGATCAAATCGTTATTTAAGATAAATTTTAGGTACTAAATAGTACGTTATCCTTAATATATTTATATGATATTTAATATATAAAAAAAAATTGAGAAAGGATTTCTAAAAAACATCGCACAAACAAACAATAACCTTGATTCAAAAAAAAAAAAAAAAAAAACAAACAATAACCAACAAATTTTTTTTAAAAAAAATCTAATACCTAATCGATTCAACTCAACAAATAAACCAAACTAAAATAAAATCAACTAATCCAAAATTTTACAAAAATAAGAAATATTTTCATTCCTTGAAGTTTACCATTGCGATCCTATACTGCGATCTGGCTACATAAAGACACTAATCACTCTCAAAAATAAATAAGAAGTGGGTTCTGGCTGAAGTCACTAATCACTCTCAAAAAGCTTCCATCCACCGACCATGTAATCTTCTAATCAACAAACAAAAATGCTAAAAACTCATTATTTATTTTTGTTTTTGTTATTCCTGTTTTTCTGTGTCTTAAATATCTGTGTTTTGGTTAGAATTAGAAAGAGAATTGGCTTTGATTTTGTTGTTGGGCTTCGATCGGAGCCGATCTTGGCTGGAGAAGAAGATGAGAATCAGTGATTATGGCGGCATAGCGACGATGGACACCGGATCTATGGAATCGATTTGTTCAGGATTGATTAAAAATTTATTTTTAATGGTGGGAGAAGAAGAGGGAGGGCTTGTGTGATTTGGACACGTGGACGATGAAGGTCTGTGGAAGGTCCGATGATGGTGAAGAAAAGATTAAAGGGGTAAGAGAAAGGAAGAGAAAGAGGAGAAGGTGAAGGAAAGAGACAGAGGAAATAAGCCATGAAACTGAAAATTTTCTGAATGGTTCCTGAGAAAGTGGAGGAGATGAGCGACAGAGATTGAAGTAGAAGAATAAACTCTTTTCTCAGTTTTTTTTTAATTATTAAATATCATATAAATATATATTTTTTTATTCTTTTTTCAAAATTACTAATTACTTTTTTTTTCTCCAAAGAAATTACTAATTACTTATTAAAAAATAACAAGTGTGATCAAATCTGCTAGTCAAGTATCACGGCAGATACTCCAAAGTGCTAAGTGTGCAAAATTTAAATTTTTTTTAACAATTTTTTTTTTTTAAATTTATAAATGTAAAAAATAAATCACATAATTTTTTTTTATATTTTTTATAAAATAAAAAATTAATTAATTGATAGATTATAAATTAATAACAATATTAATTCATAATTTGAATAAAACTGTATTTTTTTTTTACAATCCTTATCAGTCCAAGTGTTACATGAATCGTTTTTATTCAGGCTCATTCCATATATATATGATTTCACTTCAAATATAAATTTAAATTAATTAATACTATTTCCTCATATAGGCAATTTGAGATTGTATTTCATTTTCATTTGCAGAACAAACAAATCACATATATTGCATTAAAGACAATACAACAATCCCAGAAAATATTTAGAATTAATAATAAATATCTTGTAATTAATCAAATAAATAAATAACTATAAAAATAAAAATATAGACAAATGAATGAATATATACTGACATTTACAAATGGGCCTTGCGAAATGAATTTTAGCACCAAAGAGAACTGTTGGGACTCATAATTAATAACAATCTTCTGGCCTTTGAAACTTAATTAGTCCAACTGGCAACTACCACCCATTCCTAGCTAGGAGGTGATTATGTTATCGCATTTGTCATATCAAGCCTATATGGCAACATACATATGTATATCTTTGCTCATATACTATTACCATAATTATTAAATTCGGATCGGTCCGAGCGGTTGAATCGTTAATCCAGATACTAAATTGAGTCGAATTTATAATCATATTGAATTTATAATTGATTCATAAAAAATCATGCGTTTCGAGTGGTTGATCCGATGTGACTCAGCTAGTGACCTAGTAATTTCATAATTTTTATTATTTTTTTCTTTTTTCAATATAACTTACTTATATTTGCATGTTTTCATGTTTCAATGGATATCGAGATAAGGAGGGTATTATTTATTTACATATTTTTCATATATTTTTCCTTTATAAGAAATATAAGTTAGCATATAAATTATTTTCTAGTCTGTCTGAATAAATTATTATGATGTGTACTTTTATTTTCATTTTTGAAGATTTCTTTAATCATTTTGCATTTTCATTCTATATTGTAAAAGTTATAAAATTTTTATTTTATTTTAATTCTTAATGTTAAATTAATTTTAATATCTGAAATTTAATTATTTAATTATATTTAATTCTTAAATTGATATATAATGATACTAATAATTTAAAAATACATGAAATATCTAATGGACTCATTTATGTATTTTTTTTTATGTTTGTAAATTGAAATATTTAGTTTGTTAATTTTTATTTATTTCTAAATCTTTTAATATTTTTTATTTATTTTATTATATAAAATTATAAATTATATATTTAATTAATTACATTGGCCCACCGGTTCAATCATTAACCTGGTGGTTGAATTACTGACCCGTTGACCTTACTTATAGACCAGGTTGATGTCCGGGCCGGGTTTAATAACTATACTATTACCTTATTATTATTTTTTTATTTTTTTATTTTTTCTAATGAATTCTGATTAATTAGATTTTGACTGGAGTTTAAACTTATGAGCATGGTTTTCATATTTGACTCGGTTTTAGAATCAGTGAAGACAGAGAGTCACGGGTTAAAAGTTCAATCGAGATCAAACCAAAATTTTAAATAATAACATATATTTATTATTTATACCATGTATTTGTTGATATGCATGAATAATGTTTTTGAACGAACGTTACAATCAAATATAGAATAAAATAATTTTCGTTATGTATTGTGAACGCTCGTACAAAAAATACTTGGTTTTTAAATAACTTGGACCCATATGTAGATCGGTTCTCAATTAAACCGGCCAGGCCGGACGGAGATTCATAGTCCTACATGCATAGGCGAGACTGGAGTTTAAACTTATGAATTCATAGTCCTATATATATGTAGTACAGTCTTGTAGACTACTAAGTTTCATTAATTAATTTTTTTCTTTATTAAATTACTATATTCTCTAATACATATACTGCATTTGTGCAAGTGAAGCCATGTATATAAATATAAGAAATGAAATTAAAGGTGCATGTGGCATGTAAATTTATGGGGTCTTGCCTATTAGGTGAGGAGACAGCAAACTCTGCCCAAACCCAACCTTGGTTTGATTGTTGCCATTTGAGTATTCTACCATCAGAAACACCAACATATGGCCCTCTGCCATTGCAATCAAAGGCAATGCTTTCTGGACCAATTACACCAGGAAGATCAATTTGAGTGTAGCTCTTCATCATATCATTATCATATAGCATTCTATTATTATTGGAAAAAAATAGGATACCCTCTGCTGAAATGAAGAAGAAGAAGAAGAAGAAGAAGAAGAAAATGAAGAAAGAAGATAAAAATTATTTGGAAGAAAAAATTATTGGAGTTTCCATGGTGATGGTGGTGGGTGAAGATAGAGACCAAGAAGATGGTCTCTATGATAAGCACTAATATACTGCTGCAGAAAACATATTGCACCTTCCAGTAGCTTTTATAACCAACAAAGTCTTTGCATTGGTGGCAGTTTCTTTCATTATTATTAACTAAGGTTGGTTTGTTTAACACAAAATAACTTATCTTTGAAAAATATTTTACAAGAAAAATATTTTTTGAAAAAATATTTTCCTAAGAATTAATTTTCTTGTTTAGTTACAATATTAAAAATTATTTAAAAATTATTAAAAATTTCAATTTATAAATAATTTAAATTTATAATAATTTCATATTTTTAAAATTGCGCAAATTATTATTTAGTTCATGAGATTTGATCTAATTAACTAATTCGTCTTTATTTTTTGAGAAACTAACTAATTAGTTCCTATATTTTAGTTCCGTCGGACTATTTAGTTATTCCGTCCAATTTTTATACTTTTTTCTATTAAATTTATGAAAAATAACTAAAATGTCATTGTATATATAATAAATATAATTTTAATTTTATTATTTAAAAATAAAAAATTCAAATTAATAAAAGTAAATAATATCTATATAATTATATAATAATTATATTTAATATCATCAAATTATAAAATTATTTATTATTATATAATTATTATATATAATAAAAATATTAATATTAATATTAATAAAATTAAATAATTTTATTAATTTGAATTTTTTATTTTTTATTTTTATTATAAATTAATAATTAGTAATTTTTTATAAATTTAACAGAAAAAAATGCAAAAACTAGACAGAATTACTAAATAGTCTGACGGAATAAAAAATAAGTGACTAATTAGTTAGTTTCTCAAAAAATAGGGATGAGTTAGTTAATTAGGTCAAATTTTAGGGACTAAATAGTAATTTACCCTTTAAAATTTTGTTGTTAAATATGAGAAAAAATACATAAAAATAATAAATTTAGTGATCGTCGACGACCGACAGTGGTCATCAATGATCGCCAGTAGTGGGTATCGATTATCAAAGGATTAATAAATTTATATTTACATATTTTTCTTTTATTATTATGAATTTGTCAAAATCTGAAAAATGACTTTCCGTTTTGAAAAGAAAAAGTCAGTTTTCTTAAAAAAAATTTAATTTTCCATTAATTAAGAAAATATTTTGTGTTGACTAATTTTTCAAAACGTTAGAAAATATGAAAAATATTTTCTTCAAAATAAATAGAGCCTAACATGAATGTATTGGATTAAGAGAATTAAAATTTTATTTGGACTTAAAAAGTCGGGAGGTATTTAATAATGACTTTTAAAGACTCTATAAAAGTCAAGAGGTATTCAATAATGACTTTTAAAAACTTTAAAAAAAGAGTATAAAAATCAAGGGTATTTAATTACAACTTTTATGAAGTTTATAAAAGTTAACTGATATTTTGAAAGTTATTAACTTTTATAAATAATAGACTTTTGTATACTTTTATTGACTTTTTATGTATTGTATGAATAAAAAATCTCCACAATTCTTTTTCACTTCTCCTAAAGATTTCAACCGACTTTTTTTTTAAGACACATATAAAAAATAAAATAAAATATTTCACAACCTTAAAAAAAAAAAATAATGCACAACATATAAACCTATAGTTGATAGGAATATATTGACGGATGGGTGCCTAAATATAATTAATTATTAATTAAATTAACTTTTACAAATAGTTTAAATATAAACATAATTTTTAAAAAAGTTTAAAATATTCTCCTTTTTTTGTCTTCTTTTAAATAGAATATATAATTTATATACATAAAAATTTATATAGACTTATCATATAAATTTTAAATTAATTATTTAATTGACTAATCATATGCAATGTGTTTGTTTTTTTGGATAATTATTAATGTGATTTTATTTTTTATCATATAAATTTTAAATTAATTATTTAATTGACTAATCATGTGCAATGTGTTTGTTTTTTTGGATCATTATTAATGTGATTTTATTTTTTTATAGTTGCAATAAAATGTTTGTTTCATTACAAATCTCACATCTTAATTTTTGTTATTTGAATTTCTTAATGTCAATAATATTTTATGTAACATTAAGAAGTTAAATAACCTAAAAATAAGAATTATTATAATGTGATATATAATCACTTATTCAGATAATGTAATCAAGTAACAAATTTTCTAATATCTATAACTTTAAGTCATATTTAAATGGTGAATATTTGGAATAATCATTCTGATGGGATTTTATCTATTTTACAAAGTGACAAAGTAGGTGTGAGCTGACCAATGAAAGTTTCTATGCATATAAGAGTTAATAGCAGTTGAGTGTTCTTATATTTTTCATGGTATTTTCCTTCCTTTATAGCTAAAAAAATAATTTTATTAATTAGTTATTTAATAAATATTATAAATTAATCAAAGTCTATTAATATCTATAAATGTCTATTGATGTCTATAAATTTTTTTTAAAATAAAATTTTTAAAAATCATTCATAATTTTATAAACTCCACATAAATCATTAAAAATCTACAAACTCTGTAAAAATCATTAACTTAAAAAAAAAAATTTATAAAAGTTTTGATATACCCTCTTAAGGCAACAAATTATTTTTTTAAAAAAAATCTCACACGTATAGTTAGTTGGGGGAATATGAAATGCTGAAGATGATATTACAGGCTTTTGCTGGTGGGTTTGATTTTTTTTTTTAATGTTTGATACAATTTGGATATTTAGAGAAGGTCTAGTCTCTCTCTGTGTGTGGAAAATGGAACCCATGCAACAGATTAGTCAGTGGGACACGTGTCCTTTATCTATCAGAGAACGACATAGTATTAGATGTGTCTTCTTCTCCTCAAAAGAGCCCATGATACTTGGCAAAAAAAAAAAAAAAAAAAAAAAAAAAAAAAGAGCCCATGATGAAAAAGTGTTTGAAATAAGAAGTTTTTGTTTGGAGAAGACAATGACCGATCATGGAAGTTTTTGTTTAGCTAAAACGCTGTGTTTTACTTTTTTTTTTTTTTTTTTTTCTTTCAATTTTTATGTTATACGAAAGGAAAAAAAATATTTTTTAATTTTTACATTAATAATTTTAACGAAGTTAAATAGATTGATACTAATATGTCAAACGGCATTAAATTTATAATACTAAAGTGTCACAGAAAAAATCATAACTCCTATTTAAAATAAATTTGAAATCACATGGTACTTTAGTGTATTTTCCCTTAATAAAATCCCTTTTCAATGGGTTTATGCATTAATTTTGCAAGTTTATTATTATTATTTTTTTTTGCCTTTGCTCTTTTATTTTGTGCCTGATATTCCTAAATTGAATTAATTACTGAGATTAAGATTTTTTTTTATGTTGGGATGAATGTGATAGATTATATTAGCACAATCTCCACCATTAAATATAAAATAAACTATTGAAATTTATTTTTACATTATAAGTATCTAGTGGAGATTGTATTAACATGATCTATTATATTCATTTCAACATAAAAGAATTAGCTCTACTATTGCAGTATGTTTGCATTGTAGTTTTTTTTATTAAAATGGAAATAAATAATTGAACCTAAGTTTATTGTTTTTGTCACATATGAACTTACTATTAGGTTATGTTTTGGTGTGTAATTATTATAATTAAATAACTTAAATTGTTGTTGATAATTTTTTTTTTCGTAGTCCCTGAAACTTTTGAAAGGTTTGAAATTTTTCTAAATAATGTTTTATAAAATTTAAAATAATAAAAAATTTGAATCTAATAGTTTTTTTAGGGTAAAACTAGTGCAATTTTATTAACCACTAGCCAAAACATTTAAAAGGACTAACCCCATAATTTTACGAGGAAAGTCTTGTAACCAAACATATAGACCTGTGAAGACAAGTTACATGCCATTTTAGCTAATAATTGAAGTAGTAAATATGGTTGCTTCTTAGCTTTTTGCTTTTCAACAACAAATCATTAATAATTAATTGGAAATGTCGAACTAAACATTTAAAATAATTTAGTTTGATGATTTTTTTGATTTTTTAATTATTATATGTACTCCTCCACATTAAAAAAAAAAAAAAATCTAATTTGATCTTGAGCTTTAATACATTTTGCATTTTAATTAAATATTAAATAAAAATCTAACTTAAACTTTAACAATAATTAGTCTCATTTGAAGTGAATATTGGAAAAGCTCTAATCTTTTATTTTTATAATTTGTTTATCTTGCGGGTTTCACCCCTTCAGTTTAAAATGTAGCTTTGTAACAAAAAATAAAATAAATAAATGAATATAGTTATTTAACTTTTAAGAAATCGGATTATTTCATACATGAATGAACTCCATATTTATATATATGTATATATAAATAAAAATTCTTATAAGTTTTTTTGTTATGAAATTGAATTAGAAGCAAAGACATAACTTAATGTGATTTGACATGTCATTGTGTTAACCCTAAATTTAGTTTCAAGTGAATTAATTAGGATCAAAATTTTTAGATTATTTTAATGTGTGGAGTCCTTTATTTTAATTCTGACTAATACATAGATTTTTGGATCTGTTACTAATATATAAGTGGCGTCATCAACTTTCACTTAAGAATCTATATGAATAAAATTATTATGAGTTTTTTGATATATAGGTGACCGACACCATCTACTTTAGTTTATATATATATATATATATAGCTAACTCAAATTGACTTTGAACAATATTATATCATCGTTCAATAATTGAGTATTAATTATATTTATTTATTATTATTTTGAGAGAAAATATATTGAAGTATATCTTATTACTCTTTTATTTATAAATTATAGTTCATATTTCTTTTGTGTAATGTCTAAAAAATTAAAAATGGTGTATTTTTTTATTTTATTTTAATTTATTATTATATTTTCAAATATTTTATTTAGTATACTTACAATTAATCATATTATTTTAGAATAATTAATATTATCAGTAACTATAATAATTATAAAATGGTAAAATTAAAGAAATATAATTTTTTTTTTTTTTTATCTTTATACCAAAACAAATGTAAATTATTTCATTTGTGGATAGAAAGAGCAATATATACTTTTCGAAAATACTACTTCTCTACAATTTTTATATATTTTTTTCAGCTACGTGACATTATAATTAGTTTGTAACAATTTCTTTTTTTCAAAGTGTATTGATTTTTTTCAAAGTGTATTGATATTTACATTTTCCTTTTAGCGTAGATGACAATTTCAAGGTCTTTTTTTTTTTTTTTTGGCCAAATGATAACTATTTCAAGGTCAATTAGTTTGAGGTGTATAATAAATTCGGCATTTGAAATAACATTTTAAAATTTAATTATTGTTAGCAATTCAAAATCATAATTGAAATACTAAAATTATAGTAGTAATTTTTAACTATTAACCTTTGGCATCTTAATCGCAACTAGCTGTCAATAATTAATCACAATCTCTTAATCAAATAGACGCTAATTCAAATAGATCAATATAAACAAACATCTAAAATGTTAGTAGTCTCAATATCGGGTAAATTGCTAGGGGAGTCACTAAATTATGAGCGCTATTTCAAATTGGTCACTAACAGTTTTTTTATTTCAGATTTGTCAATAAAATTAAAAAAAAAAAAAAAGTATCAATATACGGTTACAAGACATTACCGGATCAAAATTCCGGCCAACAGATTGACGTGGCATGACATGTAAGCATGTTGAACCAGTCAATTTGACACATAATCGCCATGTCACACACTTTTTCACTTTTGCCACGTCACTGTTACAAAAAATATCCTCTCTTTCTATGCTTCATTTTCTTGCCAATTTACCGTATCCTGTTCTCTCTCTCTCCCTCGATCTATAGAACCAAAAAAAAATTGCCAAATAAAAAGATTCCAACAATCAAACTCAAAATCACTTTGTTTTCAATGACTGATCAACTAGTCCTTATTTCAAAATCAAAATCCATAGATCCAAATCGTTCAAATCAATAAACAAAAAGGCCATAAATCTTTAAATCCATAGCACTTTCTCACATACATATTCACTCTCTCTCCTTTCTCTCACTTCCTCGGTTGAGTCTCGCTCAGGATGCAATTTCAGAGCTTTCTAAGCACTTTTAGCTTCTTCTTCGACTCATAGCTAAGTCAACAATTGTTGAGTTAGATCCATAATTGTTGAGTCAACTTGCTCACTCATTTCATTCCCATCACCAACTCAGCTCTCTTGATCAATGCGTCCCTTTTCTCAGTCTCAGTCAACGACTTCATTGCCAACGGAGAGAGAGCCACGTCAAGTGAATCTAAAGCAAAGGTCTTGAATCCTTGGAGATTAAGTGCTAAAGCTGTCAGTATGTGAACGACGGCGACTTCACCGTTCCCCTTTCTCTCCCTCTCCCTTTCTATCTGTTATGCCATCATTTCGCACCCTCCTCCTTCTTTCTCGCTTTCAATAGTTGCATGCTATAACATGTACAATTTAGACACAAATTGAAAGAAATGAAATATGGGTTACAAGGCTTGAGATATGGATTTTGGAGAAACTGTAGTTTTGCATAAGGGCAAGAATTGAAAGCATCGGGTCTCCCAAAGTGGAGTTTAGACATGAATCGGGTGGAGCGACGACTTGAGAAATCAGCTGTGAGCTCAGATTTTGATGATTGGAGACGAAGGAGAGAATGGAAGGAAGGGTTTGGGTATGAGTTTCTGATTGGTCCAACGATATTGGAGATTCTGATGGTGGCCTTGGCAGTGGTCCTTTAAATGGTTTTGTGGGTAGAGGTGGTTTTGATAAACAAAATTAGTTTTGATAAACATAATTAGTCATATCTTTTTGAAAAAGAAAATAACAGAAAAATAAATTATTCTATTTTCAAAGAATGGGTTTCATTGTAAGGATGGCAATGGGGTGGGGAATCCCTGTTCCTTGCTGGGATTTGCCCCGAACGGGACGGGGATTTCCCGAATTTTATCCCTATAGGGATGGGGATGGGAAAAATTTCTTTCCCGTTAGCGGGGATGGGGCGGGGACGGAGATTGTATTCCCCACCCCGCAGGGATCCCCATCTCCGTCCTCGTGGGGATCCGATATTATATTTACATAATTAT
>CATKHJ010366567.1:0-15408 GCA_949750685.1 Vernicia montana | reverse complement strand
AGGTATTGAAGTGTTTTATTGGAAGTGTATCTTGAATACAGGTTGTGAACCTGAGATAATGTTACAGTTGCAGCTGTTATGCTGTCAAACTGAAATTGATAGTGTTAATTGTATTGTTATATTGATTGAGTGGGTTCTACGGATTGTTGGTGCCATTATGGTCACCCATGTCCTAAGACCGTCACATCGTCTAAGGTGAGATGTGACATAAATAGTGTACAAACAAAAATCATCGTGACAGATCGATGGTCTGAGAATAATGGTGGACCTTCAGTAATGAAGGAAGATGGCTTATGTGCAAAAATTCTGTAATTTTGGGCCTTCTGTGTAATTTGGTAGGAACTAGATTGTAGTTATATTTTTTATTTAGGGATCAAAATGTAATTTATTAGCTAAATGGGTCTGTAATAATTTTATTTATTTATTTATGCTTAGATTTGGGTTGTAATATTTATTTAATTATTTGTTCCTTTATTTTTTATAAAAATAAAATCATAAGTATAAAGATAACAATAAAAAGAATTATACATATAATTATATTAGTAAAACATAAACAGAATTAAATTAATATTAACTTACTTGAATCTGTAGGAAATTGAAATCCTTTGCTGATAATGTCAATGAAATAGTTTTATTGAGTTTATTAGTGTTTGTATAATTAATTTATTATTGCTTTAGTTAAAAAATAATAATATTAGTATAAGAACAAATATATATATATAATTTTTTGAGATATTACAGTTTTTTAGCTTTAAAATTGAAAAAAAAAAAAAATAGTTGGTTTTTACAAGAAGAACTGGAGAACTGGTTTAAACATATTAAACTGAAAGAATCGAAGTACCGAACCATATTGTACCAATTTTTTAATTCGGTTCAATACAGTTCTTTATTAGTTTCAGTTCGGCTCGGGTTCTTCAATTTTAAGGAATCGAAAATTTCGGTTCAGTTCGATTCTTTTCTAATAACTGAGCCGAACCGAACCATGCTCAACCCTACCCAGTTCTATTTTCTAGTTTTCTTGAAGTATTTTTCTAGAAAATTGACCTTATTTTCCACAACTAAACATGTCAAACTCTCTAAATGTTCCATTGTTGAGTACTGAAAAAGGTAAAATTGAAACTGTAAAGAGTTAGAGAGTTGGGATTTGGAATTGGTATTAGGTTTTTCATTGTGGGTCTAGAAATGTATGCCAATTAGTGAAATTGAACTCAAGCAAGAAGGCTGGGAGGAGGTGGTGAGATCATGTGGTTAAAGAAACAAATCTTGGCTCTGTTCTTTTAAAAAAAAAAAAAATGGGTTGCAACTCTCAAATTTTCACTAGTGAGTTATTACGAGGATTCCAACTACTGCTTATTTTTGACACGTAGGTCACGTGTATTCACATGTTTAAATATTAGTTTATAAGGTTATTTTTATGTTAAATGTATACATAGTTTTAAAATTCAAGGGTTAAATAGTATATTTTAAAAGTATAGTGTGCCACAAGACTTTTTTTACAAAGTACAGGGGTTAAATTATGCATTAGACATATATATTTCATATTTTAAAATTATCCATTATGTTGTACAACCTAACATAACAATGACAATTGTTTTTAGGTCAAACGCATCTTTGGGTCCCTGAATTTTCACAAATTTATCTGTTGAGCCCTTAAAGATTTATTTGTCCATATCAAATTCTTAAAATTTTATTTTTTTACACATTAAATGACTTTTTGATGGTTGTTAGTGAGATTGAGTTAAACGCACATTAAAAGCGTATAATGCCTCTCAGAATGCGTAACTAAGAATCTGACTAGAGATTACGCGTTTTGATTTTAATTCACTTCTCCTCTTACATGTGGGATTTATAGGTGAGATTGCTAAGAATAGAAGAGTTTAATCCTTACATATTGGAGATTGAATTAAATTTGCTCTTTTAATTCCAAGTAAGAGAAGAATTCTTTCTAATTTTTTTGCTTTTTGATTTTGATGTGACTCTCTGTGTATTCTATCCCTTACTCTAGATTTTTGTCGCTCATTGTGAAATTTTAGATTTTATTTTGTGATTACTATTTGGTTTTATATTATAAGAAAATTTACTAGTTAATTTTTATGGTTTTTATATTATTGAATTGATGATTGGTGATTGATAATCAACTTGGGTTTTGTTGGGATTTTCTAATGTTTGGGTTATTGTTGTTTTTGTTTGGGATTTTTCTTTTAGGGCTTGAAGCAATCATTCTCTGATAGCTTCAAATTTTGTACTTTGAATGATTTGTATCGAAGGTCATTTCCTTACCTGGAATCTTATATTTGTTTGTTAAAAATTTGTTTTTGTCAATTAGAAAATGATTGAGAGGGAGGCCATGTAAAGAAAAGCAAACAACATGAACTATAGTTTTGATTTATATTAGGAAATAAGCATTCTGAGAGACATCATGCGCTTTTAACTTGCATTTAGTTTAACCTCGCTAATAGCTATCAAAAAGTCTTTTAATGTGTGAAAAAATAAAAGTTTGAGGGTTCAGTATAGACAAATATATCAGTGAAAATTCAAGGGCCCAATGATGCGTTTTGATAAGCATTCTGAGAGGCATCATGAGCTTTTAACGCGCGTTTAGCTCAACTTTACTAATAGCCATCAAAAAGTCATTTTATGTGTGAAAAAATAAAAGTTTGAGGGATGTGGACAAATAAATCTTTAGAGGCTCAATAAATAAATCTGTGAAAATTCAGGAGCCCAAAGATGTGTTTTGCCTTGTTTTTATATTAGTCATATTAACCGCCTCAGTGTAGGTGTACCACTAAATAAAAGGATAAACATTCAATTTGTCCGTTGAATTTTTACATTCAGGTCTAATCAGGCTCAAAATGGCCTTTTAGTTTAATTTACGATAAACATTTCATTTTCTATTCAAATAGGCCCAATTTCCCATGAGTCTGGCTTGTGTATGCCACACGATCAAAATAAAATTAAAAAAAATTAATATTAATTTAATCTCATTTTAAATCATTTTTTCTTCCTTTCATTTTTTTTCCCTTTCTTCTTCCTCATTTCTTTCTCTCACTTACCAAACTCTAACTATCACCGACTTTGATCTTCACTTCACTCAACTACTGCTTTCTTTCTTTTTATTTATTTATTTATTTATCTTCTTCCTCATTTCTTAACCTCACCTACCAAACTCCAGCCATCACCGACTCCAATCTTGGCTTCGCTCAACCACTGTCGTCGCTACTCCACGTGACCAGATCGCACACGCCTCCGTTACTGATCGCAAGCCCAAGGACAGTCGAAATCCAGGAAGCAGCTACACATCGCCGTCGAGCCTTAGCCATCGCACATTGTAGTAAGTTCTAGCCCAGGCCATCCCGCGAGACTGTCACAAACCATTGTCAGTAGATTGCTCACTGCTCTAGTCATGCCTTCCACTACAAATCCATACGAGTCTTATATTTTCTTTGATATGTGCTTTGTTCTTGATTTTCTTTTATTCGGTGAGGAGCCATTAAAATACAAGTACGATAAGAGCAAAGGCGGTGGTGGATGATAACAATGATAGTGGTGAAGGGAGGTTAAAGAGGTGGATTGATAGGAGGTTGGACTCGATTTTTATTGTTTGCTTTGTAATTTTTCTTGTTTGGTGTCCAGTGTGATCTACAACAACAATGTTCCAAGATTGTGATTGAAAATTATCTTATTAATAGAATTTTAATGCTTTGTTGTTAAAAATAATAAAACAATTCTCAAATTTTGATTTTTTTTTTATCTTGTTTTTTTTTCAATTTATTTTCTTTTCTATTTTTTGTTCTTTTTTCAATTTAATTTTTGTTCTATATTTTTTATTTTCCAATTTATTTTTATTTTTTGCTTTTTGATTTTTAATTTTGATTTATTTATTTTGTTATTAAATTTGGCTTATCACACTCCTTCAAGTTAAAACAAGACTAATTTGAATTTAAAACAAAATGATTATATTAAATTAATCTAAAAGGTCATTTTAGACCCAATTTGATAATAATAATAATTAAGCGATTATCATAAATAAAATGTGCAGAATTATAAACAGATAATAAAGAACAGGAAAGATGAGATGAACATTTTAATCGCTGAACCTTCTAGATTATGCGTTTGACTTGCCAAAAAGTGGTTCACCTAACACAGTTAAATATTATTTAAGCGTAATTATTAAATGAGTGAAAGTACAAAGTCAATATAAGAAACTTGTAAGCAGCAATAAAACTTCTTACCATGAAATACAATGAAGCCTAGAATTTAACAAATAAGTAAAGCTTTAACCAATTTCACCAAGATGCCAAAATATGCCACCAAATAAATCACATTAACATTCGCCAGTCACGCTACTTGCATTATAAACTAGAAAAGCATTTTTCCTTTCTTTGCAAATTCTCATCACATGAACAATCTTTCTCGCAAATTGCGACAATACCAAAAATAAATAAATACTCCCACAGTAATGACAAAACAACACAAACTGCGTTACTTGCGAACATGAAAATATTAACTCAATTATGTAAGCAGCAACATAAAAATAAGAAGGGTTGAACTATAGCAAAAACATTCATTTTCCAAGATAGCTTTGTATTTTATTTCAGTGACCACCGAAATATTACAAAAGCCTTAAAAGCTCCTTTCAAAAGGGGAAGAAAGATTAAACCAGAGATGGCGGGACCAGATGCCTCAACAATATACCCCCCAACAAATTGGGTTGAAAAGAACATGCCTACAGAGATTAACAAGGGATGCCGCTCAATTGAAACCCTATGCCTCTCCCACTACATATTCTACAACCCAACATCATCCAATAAAGTTGCATTAACAAGAAAAACCGATAAAAGAAGAGCAACAAGTAATTCCTACTTTGTTAGAACTTTTTCACCAAAACCTACCAGAGCATTATACACCTCTATTCCTGCAGCCCGACCCCAAACTTACATCCCCCTCTCAATGATAAACCACTTCTAAGAGTATAGTAATAAAGATGGCTAAAAACACTAACTAAAAGACACAACGAAAATGAAAAATACTCGAGTATAATAAAGGGGACAGTCCACAACACTAGGCACCAAGTACTGTAACCCATTTAAGATGTTCTCTAGCATTAATCCCATGCACTCGTCACCCCTGAACCATATCCTCCATATCCACCAGAAGCTCCATATCCACTGCTGGTGTTTCCTCCACCATAATAATCTGAGTTGCCCCTACTAAATGAAGAATCCCTTCGGAAGTCACGGCCACCAAACCTGCCTCCTCCAGAACGACGGTTCCTCCCTCCACCATATGAAGAACGAGCTGCATAACGAGAGAGCCAAGCAGGTACTTCTTGATTTGATTCTTGCATTAAATCAGCTAATGCCCTTGCCAATGATGCATTGCCCTCATTGAAGAAGGCAGTAGCAAGACCAGATTTCCCTGCTCGCCCTGTACGTCCAATACGATGGACATAATCATCAATATCATTTGGGAGATCAAAGTTGACCACATGTGCAACATGAGGGATATCAAGTCCACGTGCCGCAACATCAGTAGCTACCAAGATTGGGGTGTTACCACTCCTAAATGAACGCAATGCCTGTTCTCTTTCCTGAAAGATTTAAGAACAAACTTGTGAAAACAACATAATTTGCAACAGCACAGCATCAATCCACAAAACTAAAACCATCATTGTCCAAGAATAAAGATGAGGTGACAGAGATTCAAGTGCGGGCTTCATATGGAATATGTATAGGGAACCATCTCACAGTATTAAGATACAAGGAACATAGACGTCAGGGTGCCATTTTGTGATAATTCTAACAAAACTCAACTCAACTATACCTTAATCTAAAAATAGTTGGGTCAGCTATATGGATTCATTTCCTCCATTCCACCCAGTTTAGGACTTCATCTTCAGAATGATTCAGGCCTGCTAAGTCCTTTTCCACTACTTCCTCTCCATGTCATCATAGGTCTGTCATTTCACATCTCCTACCACTTCAGTGTGCTCAACTTTCATACTAGAACACTTGAATTATGATAACTATGAACAGTAAATTTTAAGAGTGCTCATACCCTAGAACTATCAGTGTCTCAATAACAAGCATCAGAGTAACGGTATTTCATATTATCCACTCTTTTGAAGCTAATTCTAACAAATTAGTTAAAAATGCTCCAGAATTACCATGTGCAATGCTAGCATTGTAGGGTTCACAACCAAGACGGTACAGCATTCTCTTTTTAAATTTCAATAACCATAAATCCTACTGCATGATTAATTCATGCAAATCTTGGCCTGATAGGCACAGTCCTTGGCCAACTAGCAAGTGAGGCCTGGAATCAAACCTAAATGGTACAGAGCAAGGTCCCACCTTTACCACCAGGTCATCCCTAGTGCACTATAGAGCAAGAGCAATGTGCAGTTTCCAGATTTTAAAGCAGCAGCTTCACATGGATAATTTTAAGGGCAAGACTTCAAATTCTACCTCCTACTAACAACTTAGATGGAGCCATTACAGGGAAACACCTTTTTCATATTAAAAGGTGCTGATAAATGATAAAGGGCACAATCTTAAGCACACAGAAACATAAAAGAGATGCATTGCATGATGAGGACATCAAGCAACACAATTAAATGACAAGCCCAAAAATATACATATCCAAATGATAAACCTACTTCCATTAAAAAGGTTTATTGGCCCAAAAAATCAAAAATTTTGGTTCAAGCATTTTTTATTCAAGTATCAATTATGACAATCTTTTTTTTGTATTAATTATATACGCCTACTTCAAATTAGAATAAATTATGGAAACCTAGAGATACTTGTGCCAACACCCCCATGGGATGGCATGGATTATAGCATGACATTTTGAATTATTATTATAACATATATATATATATGTTCTATCTCTGCCCCTTGTACATTACCTTTTCATATTTTATGCACGAAAAAATTCACATGATCACATCAGCACAAATAGGGAGTTTTGGCACCCTAGACATAATTGATTTGACACAAATGTTAAAGTAGGTGATATAATTGATTAGAAAATACTCATAATTGATGTTTGGACAAATATTGAATTTTATTGATGAATCAGCCCCAAAACACACAAACACCTGCACTTCTCAAAGCTCCAATTCCATTTGGTTTTATGAAAAATTGGGCTGAGTTTGCTCAAAACTCAGTTTGTTTGGCCCAAAAAAATTGAACCTTTCTGCAAGCTTGTTCTAGGCTGAGTTCAATCAATAAAGAAATGCTTGATCAAAATTTGGACTGAACTTGAGCTGAGGTAAGCTTAAATATATTAATATATGAACATGTAAGAGTGAACATTCAGCGAACTGAATTTCCAAACTAACCATCTAAAATTAAAAATAATATTATTTCTTAAATAATCATTTAATTTCATTCAGTTTAATCTCCATATTCCATAAACAGTGTCCATCTTCATTTTTTTTAATACTAGTTGGACCTCATCTGCTCTGCAGGTGGGTCCAACTTTAAATTATGTTATATTTTTAATAATTAAAATATTATTAACAGTTGTAAATTTATTAATATTAACATATTATTAAAAATGTATCTATAAATAAAAAATATTTATTTATATTAGGTTTATTGAATTAGTAGTTTATTATCTTTATTTATAGAGTGATTTATTGTCAAATGACAAATTTATTCTTTTAATTATGAAAAATAAAGTTCATGAGAAATTATAAAATTATAATTACTAAAATATTATAATATAGTGTAGCTAATTGTATATTCACCTTTTTTTTCATCTTCATTTATGATGTAAAATTTTGTAATAAATATCAATACAAATGATATAATAATTTTCATTATTTACATTTAAGTAAGAAAAGATTAAGTGTAAGAACCTTTTAGTAATAGACATCATTATAAATTATAAAATGATTTTCATTATTTACATTTAAATAAAAAAATATTAAGCGTGTGAGATTCTTGTATCACTTTTTACTAAATATATTACCATAAATTGTAAATTATGATGAATTATAAGATAAGATTAATCAAGAAAAAGAATCTTGATTTTCTTAGACAAAGATTCATACATTTTAATTAATTTATCATAGGCAATTTTAGTATTAATATAATATTAATTATGTGTAAAAAATTAAAATGGGTAATTTTAAAACATGAATGCACACTAAATAGATAGATGATCTTCCTACTAAAATAATATTCATGATTATCAAAGTAAAATAAAAATTTAACTTTTCCCTCAAAAAAAAATTTAACTTTAATTTTAGTTTCAATATTAATCATGAAAACATTATGATTATAACTTATAAGATATACAACATTTGTTAGTCATATAATACTTCTAATATTAATTAAAGAATTTTAAATAGTGTGTTGAATTATTTATGATATCCTCAAAATAATATTTTTGAACTTATTTAAAAGATTTTATTAGAAAACTATAATTATATTACAAGATTATTTACCGTAATAATAGTTAGTAGAATATATGATTATATATTCCTCAAAATGATTTTTTTCTCTTTTATTATTTGATATTTTTTAGTATTAGAAATGATGCAGGAGCATCCAGAAACAGAATTAAGTTTTTCCTAGTTCAATTTGGTTTTAGAATAGTTTTCCTTATTTGTTTAGTTTTATTATTTCAGTTTGTTTTAGTTTTCTTTTCCATCTTTATTTAGGATTCTTAATAAGTCTTTTATTTTGGTTAGGATTATTTCTTTTCAGTTTAGGATTAGGATTTTATCCTAATTAGTATAAATAAGGTTGCTACCGTACAATATCATGTATTCTTTTTTTTTTTTTCAACAGAGATTTTAAATCAGAAATTTTCTTTAAACTCTAATTATTTTTTTGTTCCAACCACAATCACTATCTATTCTAATTCTAATTATTAAGATCTAATTGCTCTTAATTGCCTTAAACTTTTCCGCTGCGTCAAGTTCAGTTCCGTGTTATGGTATGAATATTCCACGTTATCATTTCTCATTCCTTCCAACCATAGCAAGATGTTGAAACAGATATTTTTTGACAATTTAATTCGTGTATCACTATATGTTCATTTGTGGTGATATTGATATAACATCAATCGTAATTGTGACCTTGACAACTATTTTCCGTTTATGTTTTTGCCTATGGTTATTATTTCAGAACCAGTCATATCAGTGATGTAATCCTTTTTGTTATAGGTTCAGGCTTCTTATGAGAATGAGACATATTTGTCGACATAAGATTTTTTTGCTCACTAATGACATCTTAGAAACTTAAAATAGAAGATATTTCTGGAGGAGGGTCTGCTAGCTTCATGAGCTATAAGACCATTAGTAATAATAATTAAGATAGGAAAGTGGCTTACAATGATTGGCAGAGAATGCTTACGGATGAATTTTCCCAGTTCATTAGCGGTTCTCTTCCTTCCTCCTTTATCGGGGGAGAACCGTGAGCCCACCATGTGTCTTTGTAGCTTGCAGGGCGCACGAGTGAACAGGGGAGAAAAAGGTTATGCTCATGATAGGTAAATGCAAGCATAAGCAGGCAGCCATTAAGAGGGATTGGCCCCTTGTTTTTAATCGGTAAGAGTCTTATGGTGGAGTAAATTCAGTGATCAAGAAGTCGTCGGTGATGTGACACCAGTAAACCCCTGATATTACCATATGCCATCAGTTTCTTTAATGCATTTCCAACCATATTTGACATAACGATAAAGAGCCGCAAATAGCCCCTGATATTACCATATCACTGCTGTACCATATGCCATCAGTTTCTTTAATGCATTTCAAACCAAATTTGGCATAACGATAAAGAGCCGCAAATAATGGTGATTTACGCACAAGTTTTTAAGCTGTAAAAAAAAAAAAAAAAAAAAATCTTACGCTAGAAAGAGAGAGATATCACAAATGTGAAAAATGGCACTAAGCCATCTAAGACTCCAAATTCGTATTTGAATAAGCACCCACTGGGGTGTTGTGCTTACTGTTTACAACTTGTTCCCCTGTTTCAAACTTGTGCTCTGCCCTGTATTTATATCTGTGTGCTGAGTATAGGAAAGCACAGAAATTTATTACACTAAGAACTGTAAGCAGCCAGTAAAAATAATCAAATCTACCAGTATTTATATTCTGGGATAACCATGATGGTTTCCTTTTGTCTGGATTCCCTGTTACTGATTTGATGATGCTGTTCAAGATACTCGCTCCAAAGCAGCCTAAACCTCCAGCTACAGCAGCATAAGAAGATCCTATACTTTTCATTGCGTCAGGAGCTTCTTCATAGAGGAATTCCAGTAATCCCACAATGCAAAATACTTCAGCTATTCCAATCAGGCAGTACTGGATCAACAACCAGTATGCGCTTAGGTTGGGCATGGATGTCAAGAAGCTAACTTCATAGCCATGTTGTATCGCATAGTTTCTTCTAAATTTCTCAAAAATCCCAGCCCATGCCACTGATACGATTGAAACTGCCAGACCAATGCCTATCCTTTGAAGCTGAGAAGCACCATGAGGATGACCGGTAATGCGTCGGGATATGGGAACAAAGATCGAGTAGTAGAGAGAAAGTATGAGGAAAATACTGAGACCAGGAAACACAGGCATGCACGTTATAGGGAGTTTGAGACGACCGATATGTGTATTCATAGTATATGCCTGCTGTACTGAGAGTGTCAGATACTCTGTTAAAACTAAACTAAGCATTACGGTGCAAGCTGTAACAGGTATAAGTTTCATTAATATCTTGACTTCCTCTACTTGAGTGACGGTGCAAAGCCTCCAAGGACTTGGATCAGCACCATCTTCCTTCAATTGCAGAGCTGCCTTGTCCAAACATCTGCAGGTTCAAAATTCAGAAATGAAACAAAGGTAGAAATCTAGCAGTTATTTGGATTAGCTAATTATCCAGATGGGAATTAAAAATATTATACCTGAAATCATCAGTATGAGCTATCTTTCCACTACCCTTTATAGCAGAACGTTTGCCTGGAACCTCATAGAGGCCTATTAGCTCACTGCTAGAAAAACTGGCATTTCTCTTTCGGAAGGCAGCAACCAGAACTTGGGCAACCCTCGTTAGGGGGCTGCCTCCAGGCAATCTGTGCCTGTACAAGGGAGTGCCAACAAAGAATAACGTGTTTGATATACCCATGGCTATGGCCAATGAACCGAACGCAGATCCCCATCCATGTTCCATTTGAATGTAGACAACCAAAGTGAAGGCCACAATTGCCCCAATAGTTACAGAAAGATAAAAGAAGTTGAAAAATCTATCAAGGTGAGACTTGTAATCTTTACTTGTTTCATCAAACTGATCAGCCCCAAAAGAAGAAACACATGGCCTTATGCCTGCAGCTCCAAATCCAGTTACATATAGAACTATGTAGAGATAAAGCATCTGCCATGGTTTTGCAGGCTCACAATTACCCAGAAGCAAGGATAACTGGTCACACTTATCCTGGTTTGGCAAGAAAATATTCATTGATGCACATAAGGTAATACCTGTCAATCCCTCCAGGAGACAAAGCATTGAAATTAAAAAAGAAAGAAAGTTTTATTAATATCAGTAGGCCTTCAACAACTGGAACCAAAGGAATAACTGAAGAAGAAAAATTAGCTAACAGTGAACTCACTGCAAGATAGATTGTGGTGAAAATGGCGATTGTCCAATAGCGACCAAGATATGCATCTGCGAGAAACCCACCAAGGACAGAGGAAGCTTGTGATATACCAAGGAAATTGTTAACTGCGTTGGATGCACTGGCGAAGGGCCTATGCATCACATAGAACATAAAGGTCAGCATGTTAACTGATAGACCAAAATAAGCCATCCTCTCTGCCATTTCATTCCCTGCACAAACAAGCAAAAGATTCATCACACTTAAAAGACTATGAGATGCACAGCACAAAAACAATAATTAAAGTTGGTAAGCAGTTACCAAAAATGAACAAGGCAGCAGTCCAACCGCCTGTCTTGGAGAGATCGGCTATAGGTTTGCCGTGGATGTTCACGGGTGTAGTTCCTCCAGTATAACCACGGCCGAAAGCCATTCGCCTATTATCGGACTCGATGAAGTAGATTCCAAGCTTCTTGGTCTGAACAGAGTCAGAATTTGCATCAAATGTGGGTGGTGTCTCTGCTAGAACTTCAGGGGACTTGATTTCACTACAGGAATCCATTCTCTAATTCAGAGTCCCCTGTACAAGCCACAAACAATTAATCTGTAGTATTGTTAATACTTAAAATAGATAGAGAACACGGATTGCGTGAAGTATCAAATATGAAAGAAATGCATTCGAAATGAATAGTATATATATTTGCTAAAACCCAAAAACAGGACACATACAAACTATAGTCCAGTGGATATACAAATTACAACTTGTAAGTAAAGAAAAAGAGTTGGAATTGAGACAGTTAGCTAACTAGTGGTAATAATGTATTATGAAGCCGAAAAGTGACAAATAAACATTAAAGCAAATCCAACCAACACGTGAGGACCCATTACAAGAAAAAAAAACTAAATTGCAATTAATGCCTTCCTGTTAGTTGCATATTATCATTTTCACTTGACTGTTGTGTTTTTTATTATTAATATTCCCTTTGTCTCAAAAAATTTGTTATTTTTTCTCACACAGTTTAAGAAAATATAATTTATTACTTGTCAACTCATAAATTATATTATATTTTTTCATTTATACCTTTACTTATACTCATTTATTACTATTTTTTATTAATTTTAAAAATAGACAAGTACTAAACTTTTTTTTTTTTTTTTTTGGTTATTTTTGAGTTTCGTCATGATTAAGGGTTGTTATTGTTCCATTACCATCAGTGAAAGCTGCACCTTCCTTTTATATATAGTTGCTGCTAATCTAATTTTGCCCAAAAATCTAGTTTAAAGTTCCATATTAAATTTTGTTGGTGAAGCTTAATTAATTTTAGTGACCTAGAGAACAGTTGGGTATGTGGCGTCAAAATAAATGGGGATTTGGAAACCATCGCCATTTCAATAAATAACACTTGTGTTTGTATCTGCAATTACCAACATGTCCTATCGGGTCAACCTTGCAAGGAAGAGTGATTTTATTTTTGACAATGCTAAATTACCATAATGGAGTAAGCTAAAATTCTGAAAACAAGCATCAATTGCTTGCAAATGACTAAAATACCCATTAACAAAACTGGTGGTATTATTGCCGAAAAAATTTCCTCTCTTCTTCTTTATTCTTTCCCTCCAAAACTATTAGATAAACTCATAAATACTTCATAATTTTCAGTGTAAAAAATGATTGTGTATTAATTATTATTCATTAACTTTATGCTCTTGTCAATTTAAGTATTTAATAATTAGTAATATTCTCTTATCAATTTAAGGGTTTCTTCGTCACATTTTAAATTTATATCTTTATTTTTTTTTTATATAAATAGATGTATACTAATAATTTTTATTGTGTTAAATTTTTTATTATTTATAACAATTACTTGAAAGTTTAATGAATATACTAATTATTAATAATTTAAAATTAGAGAAGAAAATTCTATTGTTCGTATCATTTAAACACTTACTGTTAATCATGTTTAAATGTGATTTTTACTTACAATTTATAATTATTTTATTTACATATATTTTTACTTTATTTCAATATATATTTTATTTAATCATGAATTTTAATAAATTACACTAATCTTAATTTATCTTATATTACATTCATTATATATTTAATTAAATTGTGATTTAAAATTTTCACTTAATTCAAGTTTAACACTAAATTTAAGTTTAACATCTATTTTTAAATATTTGAATAATTAAGTAAAATTTAATAATACTTACTATATAAAACATATAAATTTTTTATCATATAATAAATAAATTTTATCTTATAATTTGTAGACATATTTACTAGTAATTTATGTAATGATACAATCTTAAAAATCATTTTAAATTGTAATCATTATACTAGTATGCAACTTATAATTATTTAAATATAATTTAATTATCTTTATTATAATTATTTTTATTATATGATTAATAGCATATACAAATCAAATAAATTTTTAGGCATTAGTATTCATAAATTAGCAATTTTTATTAATAATATATTTAATATTTTTAAATCCAACTCAATACTTAAATTAGTAAAAACAAACTTGCTTTTTGAACCAATAAAGTTAAAGTTTTCTTGAATAATTTGAATTTTATATGTTTTAAGAAGAATATTTATACTTGTCCAAAATGTTATAGGTATAACATTTGCTTGTGTAATCTCATATGGAGATCCAACTATTGAGATTATATCATATTTTATTCGATTAATCAATTGGTATTTTTAATATTACTTATTAATTTGCATTGATACAATTATAAGAACAAGTAGACATGTTCGTGAGTCTGGCCGCGGGTTTTAATTAGTGAAGAAAATTATAGACCGAATGAGTCGAGCTTTTAGAAATTGAATATTTTTTAAATTTAAGTCCGGCTCATGAACAGGTTTAAGAACAAGTGGTCTAGAATAGACGCATATGGGATATAATGGGAGGCTAAATTTTAAATGTATAAAATAAATTATATATAATATATCCATCAAATAATGTATTAATTTTTATTATAATAATAATATCAAAATAAAATTTAGTTATATTTGTTTGAAAATATAGAAGTAGTAGTACATGAGAAAGATATTATGATTATATTTTTAATTGTAACGACATTAAATATTATGTAAAGTCTTGTGAATAAATTTTTTTCTAAAATTTATAAAAGACAAACTTAGTGAACTAAATTAAATATGAGCAATTAGAATATATAAATTTTTATAAAAATTAGTAACATAGTATAAAAACCAATGAACTAAATTACATCTTTATATTAATTTTTAACAATTATTTTTATACTAAATTACATTATTTTTAAATTTACATGATCATCTATAATCATCTAAATTGCTTATGAAAATTTATTTATATCAATGCTTAATTAGATTAAATAGTTAGCAAACTTATTATTACAACCGAAATTTAATTTGTTAACCCTCTAATACCTGTTTAAAAAAACGTAAAATAAAAGTTGTCATTTCAAGAATGGATGTTATTAGCTCTTAATAAATAAAATGACATAACCCAATATATAAAGGATTGTGGATGTGGTAAAAATGATTGTATTCATGTCTATTTTTTTATATATTTAATTTTATTTCTCCAATTTTACTAAAATCTATATCACAGTATAATTGATAAGTTAAAAAAAAAAAAACATTTTAATTGATAAATTAAAGTTCAAACATTTGTTAATTTAACATTAGTTAATTATATATTATTTAAATTTAATTAAAATTCACATTTATTATATTTATGATTTCAAATTTTAATTAAATTATTTATATTAAGATAAAATATTATTTATATATCAAAATTAACTTTAAAAAAA
>CATKHJ010366353.1:0-47420 GCA_949750685.1 Vernicia montana | reverse complement strand
GTGCACTTTAAGGTGCATAACCTTGTGCTTTTTGGAATTGCTCACTTTCTTTTCCATTTTTTCATTAAATCTTGCAATTCCTACAAAAACACATTAGAACCATCAAATGAGTGAATTAATGAAATTTTGAGTAATTTTACTTAAGAATAAAGCTAAATGCCCTTCAACTGAAGATAAATCCATAAAAATATTTATGAAAATATTGAGCACATCAGACACTACCAAAAGGCCTACGAGTGCCTCAATCAATTAAACGATCGCCTCGATATAAATTTTTTCGCCTAAAGCCATTTTGCCTCACCACCAGACAACCTTACTCCTCACCTAAGGAGAGTTCGCCCTAGCACTTCCTATAAGCGTATCTCATACGTGTGGGCAACAATCCTTGACACATCTAGAAAATAGGATTTAGGTCAAATTGACAAGACTCCAAAGCTGACAATCGAACCTGCAGAAATATCATCACCACACTTCATCAACAGTGATGTGACATAGACTCCTCAATCAGAAGCAATCATATCGCCCACTCACTCTAATTCTTAAAGTGGGAACTCAACATAAATTCATGTTAGTCCCTCTTTCTACAAAAGGAGGAAGTAAAAAGTGGAGACACGCTTCTCACTCAATAAATCCAAGTTTTTTTACTTTAAAGATGCAGTCATTAAATCAAATATTAGAGGGCCTACACCAGACCGAAAGCTTGACCCTCTCATGGTATTTCCCTTCCTCTTTTTTTGTAGACTTAGGATCCAAAGACAGAGCAACTCACGTCCAATCATCCAAATCCAACACTTCTAGCTCAATCTCGAGGATGGGTGACCTTCAAGTCTGGGATGCACCAGAAACCATTACATAAGTATATTTATAATTTTCTTCACTAAATTTTTACAATAAGGAATATAAATATAACATTTAAGAAACTAACAAAAGGTTGTATGCTCAGTAATAATCTAAAGATAGCATTACTAATTAATAATTAATTTATAAATTATTGTTAAAAATAATTAATCTTATATGTAATTGATTTTAAAATCTCTCATACAATATTTAATTACTACTTACTAAATATAAATCATGTGCTTAACTAAAAGTAATTTTATGAATATATATTAATTTTATAATAATTTCTATTTCGACATGGAAATTCAAAATTTATAAATGATCAGAAATAGAAATGGTGCTCATCAAGTTAGTAAATGTGAAAATAAATACCAATTGAATTTGTGAAACAATTATAATCAAATTGTAAAATTAAAAATATATAATAGAACCAATCTTTCAAGGAATCAAAATTTATCACTTATATTAAAAAAAAAATTGTAAGAATTATTTAGATATGTTACAATAATATATAAAAGTGAATATTGAATTTGATTTTAGAAAAATAAAAGGGTGGTTCTTCCAATTAATAATATACACAACATTATCAGTTAATATATATATATATATATGCACAACATTTTGTTTGAATTTTAAAACATTTCATATTTAATTTTTTTTTGGTACATTGAAAATCATATATAAATAATTATATATATAAAAAAAAAAACTATTTAACAAATTCAACATCGATTTTATTAGCATGTAGTGACATGCTACATGACTTTAAAGCCGTTTCTCAATAGGAATATTTTTTTTTTCAAAAAAAAAAAAGACTAGGAACATTTTGATGACCCAATTAATTAGCAATAGACAATCAAAAACTAATTGTGATTAGAAATAATTTATTTTAAAATTTAATGTTTAATTGTGATTTTGTAAATTAAAAATAATTAATATCAATACCATTATTTAAACTTAAGAAATTACTTTCTTAAAAAAAAAAGAGTTTAAAAAACTAAGTTGTATGTTATTTATTATATAATATATAAATATTGTTATTTTAACAAATAAAAAAACCATTGGCTTAGTGCATGGTTAAATAATTTTTTCTTTAAACAAATTATGTGATATATTCTGGTTGAGCACAGAATTTCAAATATAAATTTTTTGACTCCAAGTTTGTATCAAGTCGGATTTCAAAGTAAAAATCTATGTTCAGGTCCGACAAATTAGTTGGGTGGATCCTTACTTGAATACATTAATATGACTAAATTTTGTTTACACTGAGTGCATACACTAATTAAATGAGATAAAAATATATAGAGTAAAAAAAAGTATCGTCATTTTTTCACTGGACAAAAAATAAATAAATAAATCATACTAATTAAAATATTTCATTACTCATTAATTTAGTGTATGAGATAAATCTATGTACTTGATATAAGCAAAAATTTTCCTAAACAAATTATTTTATTTTATTTAATTAGAGTTTAACAAACCATAATTTAAAAAGTTAAAACAAATTATGATTTGCAAAAGGTTATATTTTTTTTAGCATTTCTCAAAATTTGACTTAAAGAAAGCAACCAAGAAGATTTTAATAAAATAAAAAATAAATAAAAATACAATTTTGAAAAGCAACTACATCAAATTGACTATTAAACATATCAAGCAATGAATATATGACATGCTAATAGAGACAAATAATTAATTTTAATATGATATTTTATTTCAAAATTATGTATAATATTTAAATTATAAATAATTAAATCCAATAAAAGCATATATTAAAATTATATCCCAATTTAATAATTAAATTCATGAAATTTTGATTTGATTTGAGGAAAAGAAAAAAGTTAAAATACTATTTAATTCATGAGATTTGACTTAACTGATAAAGTAGTATCTGTTTTTTAAAAAAAGTAATTAATGAGTTTCTCAGATTTTATTTCGTCAACAAATTAATCATTCTGTTTATTTTTACGGTTAAAAACCTATAAAAAAAACTAAATTACCCCTCATTTACATTTAAATTTTCTATCTCACCAAAAAAATTTTGTGATTTGTAGGAAAAATATAATCTAGAGAAGGTTCAAGTTTTTTATTTTTATTTTTTTTTCATTTAACCTTAAAATATGCATAAATTAACAATAATGGAGCAGCTACTATTAAAAGAAGGGAAAATGTACCAAAAAAAAAAAAAACTCCTCTATTATTGCCAAATTCTCATATAAGCCCTTTCAACCTTTTGCGGAGTAATTAAATCCCAAAATTATTCAAAATGGATCAATTAAACTCAAAAACTAATTTATGTTAGTTTTGTGTGCCTACTAATAAAATAATATATATATATAGTATAAATAAAAAATAAAAATACTAAAAAATAAAATGAAAAACTCATAAAAGACAAAACTGTCCAAAGAAAGGCACCTGGAAAAAAATGGTTTGGTTTTTAATCCGTCACTACGTAGTTTTATAATTTTTTTTTTTTGTTTTCCTTTTTTTTGTTGTTCTTATTTTTTGACAATTTTTAAACTCTTAATAATTCGTATTTTGCATTAAATATTAGGATAGTTATATAATTAGTTATGTTTGAACTTTTTTCTTATTTTATTATATCAATATTTTTTTTTATAATTAAGTATTTATACAGATAATTTTTCAATTAAGTTTATTTAACTATAATTTTTTAGTATAAAATTTGTTTTTTTGTCAAAGTACTAAAATGTATAATTTTATATTCTACCCACTCCATCCATTCATCTCTTAATTTCTCCTTTTATTTTTTAATTATATTTTTTCTCATTTTTTTAATATTTTAAGGAAAAAAATTTGAATTTATTTTTAAAGAAAAAAAAAAAGAGAACCTACTAATAAAGAAAAAAAAAAGTGAAGAAGAAGAACGAGAAGAGCAGTAGTAGAAGAAGAAGAGATCTGGCTTTTTATTTTTATTTTTTTATTTGTTTTTTTCAATTTTATTTTATTGGTATTTGTTGTTTTTTTTTAATATATATATATATATATATATATATATATATATATATATATATATATTATTAGTGAAGCCCACTAAACTAACAAAAAAAAAACTTGACGGCATGCTCAATTTGATCCATTTTGAATATTTTGACAGCAGAGGGCTTTTTTGTACTTTTCTCTTAAAAGAAATGCATAATGTGATTCACAGTGAAGTTACTCCAAATCATCATTCTTTCTTCCCCAAATATCACAACTCTTTTTTGTTTCTTAATCTTCAATCAATTATTCTTGTTTAACCACTTCGTTAACCCCAAAAACAAGTATCATTTATTAAAGTTTATGAATTCATACATACTTGAATTTATAAGTGAGTAAATATTAAAATTTATTTATACAAAATTAATTGACTTATGCTAAATCTAACACTCACTCACTTATAAATTATTTACATATTTTATCATTATTATTTGATGTGAGATTTATTTTCCAATACATCCCTCCAAATGTAACCGAGTTGGCCCGTAGCCTAATATCAACAGACCGATTGACATTTGCTCACAAATAGATTAGTAAGTATTTTTTCTTCAATTTCGATCCGGACTGGCATCATCATCAGTCTAACAACGGGAGGCTTGAATATAAATTTCAGGATCTAGCCTGTTTGGATATGAAATTCTGATACCATATTAAAGTTTATGAGCTTGTATAGATATAGACTTATAAATGGGTAAGTGTTAGAAATCTATTTGTACAAAATCAATTGATTTGTGTTAAATTCAACACTCAATCACTTACAAATTATTCATATATTTTATTATTATTCGACGTGGGATTCATTCCCCCAACATCATTAAAGACAATTAAAAGCAGATAATTGAATCTATAAAAACAAAAAGAAAGAATATAGATTTTCTAACACACGTTTTTAATTTCCCTAGTTTACAAAATGTAAATTAAATCAACTTACACAACAACAACAACAACAATACAAAAACAAGATTTTACCAAAGAATCTATACAGAAAGAAGATATTTTGTTGAGAAAAATGGCAACCATGGAACTGATAGAACTCCTCTAAAGACATTGGTGAGCTCCATGGAGCGGATTAATGAGAACGAACTTGAAAAAGGCATATTTGGTTGAAGATTGCTTCTGGGTTTTTTAGGATTTATTGAACAAATAAAAGGAGTAATAATAATAATAAAAATAAAAATAAAATTATGTTTCAGTGAAGGAAATAAGAGTGGAAGAGAAAATGTAAAATTAACTTTGATTGATACACTTGCAGACCCAATTTCAAAAGAAAGCTTAAATGGGTCTGTGAGTTTGAATGGTGAAGTGTTGGAATCAAGGCTATTGAAAGTGATATCTGCTTATGTTATGCAAGATGATCTTTTGTTTACAATGTCAACTGTTGAAGAGACATTAATGTTCTCTGTTGAGTTCAGGCTTTCTCGTTCCTTGTCAAAATCGAAAAAGAAAGCCAGAGTTCAAGCCTTGATTGATCAATTAGGCCTGCATAGCGCAACCAAGACTGTGATTGGAGATGAAGGGCACAGGGGTGTGTTCTGAAGGTGAAAGAATGAGAATTGGAATTGACATAGTTCATGACCCAATTCTTTTATTTTTTGAAGAGCCAACCTCTGGTCTTGATTCCACTAGTGCTTTTATGGTTGATTCGAGAGCTTGAAGAAATTCCAGGTGGAACAAGAACCTTTGTTGAATTCAACAGGTCACTAGGTGGCGCGAGCAGAGATGGCAGTGGAGGCTTGCGACTGAATCTTGCAACGGTGACCGATCTGCGATTGTTGGGTAGGCAAAGGTAGACGAAGGTATTTTGGGTATAAAATATATATATATATATATATATATATATATATTATTAAATATTTGATTGAATTTGATATTCAATGTTAACATCAAATATTTTGTTAAAAATTTGATATTAACATTTTTTTTACTCGTTAAGATCAATTTTGAATCGGATTTAATCCATTTAGATCAAAAAATGATTTAATATATTCAATTAATTGTTACTTCATCATATATATATATATATATATATATTGTCAATTTATTATTTAATATATCAATTTTTTTACATAATTAATGTATATATATTTAATATAAAAAATAAACTTAATTATTATTAATGTAAACAATAAAAATTAAAAATTATTTATAAAACATAGAATTTATCATATTTTGATTAATATAATTAAAAATATTATACTTTTAAAACTATTTAATTATTTTTATTTTATAGTATTATCATCTTAAAATTTAAAATTTTGAAAAAAATTTTAAATTACTTGCTAGAATAAGAAAATATATTGATCTTCCAATACATTAAATTATTCAGTTTGATTATTTGATTATTATGTTATTATATGTGTTAAGAATGAAAATAATTAAATGAAGAATTGGATGTGGGGATAGATCTCACATTGATTAAATATAAGATGTTGAATGAGCTTATATATAATTGGTTCTCTAACCTCAATAGCTAGCTTTTGAGGTTGACACTTCCATGATTATATAAGCTTTCAACATTTCTTATATAATATCATAGCAGGTTCGATTCAAGAGAATCGGATTAAAAAGAATTAATAAAGAAGATAAAAGAATTGTTGGCTATGTTTCCAGGTGATTCGGAGAGTGATCATCATATGATTGTCAAGTGTCAACTTAGACCCAGTTGACACTCGAAGGAGGAGTGTTAAGAATAAAAATAATTAAATAAAGAATTGATGAAGAATTGGATATAATTGGATTCTCCAACCTCAATAGTTAGCTTTTGAGGTTGATATTCCCGTGATTATATATGTAATAATAGATTTAAAATATTTTTTATTTACTTTACTTAAATTATAAATGTGATATTTTAAAATTGTAATGTTTATTTTTATTATTAAATTTCGAAATACTATATATATGGACAATTTACTTTCATAAAAAATTTATTATGACCCTTTAACCTAATCCGATTCAAAATTTTATTTTTAAATCTAAACTCGAAAATGAAACCAAAAATCCTTTATGGTCATCAATTCGATGGTTCACTAGAAATCTGAACACAATTTGCAGTGACTTGATTCGAACCCGTCGAAAAAATATGACACACGAAATGACCAAACTCAAAAATGACTCAAATTCGAAAATGACTAGACCTGAACCTGACCTAATTGCCACTAGAGCTAAGCACGGGTCAGTCCAATATGAAGATTTGAAAATTTTCAAGATTGGACTGAACTTCGGAGATTTAGATTTAAGTAGAATCGGAATCGAAACAAAAGTAAAAAATTTTGTATTGTATTGTTTCGAAAATTTCAAAACAATACAATTCGGGAATTAGATTTTTCAATACTATCCAATACAATATAGAGATTCGAAAATTTTCACCATATTCAAATTTATTGATCAAATACTAAAATTAAACATAAGAACGATTAATTAATTGAAAAATTACATTTATTATATTAATAAATTAATGATTATTCACAATTTTTTTTGATGAATTACTGTAAAAACTATATTAATATAATATAATATAATTATATTAATTTTTACTTAATTCAAATAATTTTAATTTTTACTTATATACTACTTAAAACTAATATATAATTTATTATAATCACTTTCTAATTTTTTATACAAACTATTAGCCTATTTTAAATATTTTCTTATTGATAATATATCACAAAAATGTTAATTAATAAAAAATATTTTTAAAAATTATAATAATACTAACAAAATTATAATATAAAACTTTATTAGTATCACATGAATATAATTATAATTAAAATAACAATATTATTGGACTTACATAATAATATATCATATTTTCTTATTATTACTTCTTGATTAATTATAACATATATTAAAAGTTTTTTCTTCTAAAACATATATGTAATGAATTTAAAATGTTTAATTGTAATATGTGGTTATATCTTAATATTATTAAAACTTAATCCATATTATATTACTAATTTTTTATTAATACAAATTTAATGAACCTAATATTTAAATAAATTGTATAAATATCAATATTTATATTCAATTACAGTATATACATTTATAACTATAGATTTATAATTTATCTAAATTTTCTTTTCATATAATTTGATAATTGATATAATATCATGTATAATTTTATAATTTGTGTATTATCTATATATTATTCAATTAACATTATTTATATATTATAAATTATAAATTAAAAAATTTAGTTTATTTCGGTCAAATTCAATTCGTTACAATTTGATTCAACTCGATTAGGATATACGTTAAGATTCAGAACCATACAAAAAAATTTTACTTGGTACAGTTTGATTTGAGTTTAAAGAAAGTAAAAAAGTCAATGATTTTGTTCGATTCTGGATATTTTTGATCTGATTATTAATTTCAATTTGAAAACTTTTAATATTCGTGCTCAATCATAGTTGCCACCTCTATGACTATAAGAGACTATTTAATTACTTTCTAAAAAAAAATATGGATGATTTCATGATTTCATTAATTATGTTAAATTTATTAAATAGTATTTCACCCCCAAAAAATTTAGTAAATTAAAAAAAAAAAAAAAAAAAAAAAAAAAACGACGTCGGATACATATGAAGGAGAGCCAATAAAAATTTCAGTGAATCCAACGGCCGGAAAATTTTCCAAAAATTTCCAGTCACAATGTCTTGCAACGGTCTTTTCTCCAAACTCAGTGAGTTACTGAGTCAGCTCGTCTCTTTCTCTCACACACCAAACCCTTTTCCACTCTTTTCTCTCATCTCTGCTGCGCATTCTCTCTTGTCTCTTTCTTTCGCTCGTGCCCTTTTTCGTCTTTTCAATCTTCCTCTTCTTCTCCCAAATCAGACGGCCCACTCTTTTCCACGTCACCATCGTCTTCTTCACCACCCCTCCTGTCATCTTCCTTCTTCTTTCTCTCTATCCTTTTCTCTTTTTATATATATATATATATATACACATATATATATTTATTATTTATTATATATATAAATATATAATATACACACATATACATACACCCACACCCAATTAAACCGACTTTCTCTTCTAGGGTTTGCTGGGTTCACCCTTTAATGTTTCGAATTTCGTTCTTTGCTCTCCAATCTTGGCGGCGAAGTTTAATTCATCGCGAAAAAGGTAATTATTTCGAATTGGGATTTGTTTTTTAGTTTCAAATTTTGATTTTTTCATTTGGGTTCTCTCGTTTGTGATTTTTCGATTTGGTTGTTTCAAATTTTGAAGCTTTTTTATTTTTTCTTCTTTTTTCTAGGGTTTTGATTTGGTTCTGTTCGAAAAAAATTGAAATTTTGGTGAATAATTTGGAGGAGTAGTGTAACTGGGTATGTATGATGGCGATTGAGAAGAACAGCTTCAAGGGGTCTAGGTTCGATCCAGAGTTTTCTCCCAATAGTAGGGAGAGCATGTCAAGTGATGAGGAAGAGGTTCAGCGTCGAGTCTCTGCTGCTGAATCTGATGATGACGATGATGAATTTGATGATGCGGATTCTGGGGCGGGATCTGATGATTTTGACTTGTTAGAATTAGGGGAAACTGGGGCTGAGTTTTGCCAAATTGGGAATTTAACTTGTAGCGTTCCTTTTGAATTGTATGATCTTTCAGGATTAGAGGATATATTGTCTGTTGATGTATGGAATGAGGTTTTAACTGAGGAGGAGAGATTTAGCCTTGCTAAATATCTGCCTGATTTGGATCAGGACACCTTTATGAGAACCCTCAAACAGCTTTTTGAGGGTCAGAATTTGCATTTTGGTAGCCCTATTAAGAAGTTGTTTGAGATGTTGAAAGGAGGGTTATGTGAGCCCAGGGTTGCTCTTTATAGGGAGGGTTTGAGTTTCTTTCAGAAACGGCAGCATTACCATCTTTTGAGGAAGCATCAGAATAACATGGTCAGTAATTTATGTCAAATAAGGGATGCTTGGCTTAATTGTAGGGGTTATAGTATTGAAGAGAAGCTTAGGGTTTTAAATATTATGAAGAGTGAAAAGAGTTTGATGTATGAGAAGATGGAGGAAGATTTGGAGAGTGACTCATCAGAGAAAGAGGAGTTAGGTGATGGGCGATGGGGTAAAAGGGTTAAGGATAGGAAAAGTGCTCTGAGATTGAGTCGTAATTCTGCATATGGGATTGGTTCAAATTTGGAATTTCCTTCACAAATGCCTGTAGTGAATTTGGAGGTGGCAAAGTATGGGAAGCAGAATCCAAAAGGTATATTGAAGTTGTCTGGGGGGAAAATTTTATCGTCAAAGGAGATGACGGGTCAGTTTCCTTCTGTTTACCAAGGCTTGGACCCAAATCCTAGGCCATATGGTTTGCCAGTGCCAATTTCTCGCCAGAAGGTGATGGGGTATCACTCAGGGGCGTCTCTCAGGCTAAGGGATCAGATGAGAATTAATGATGATGATGATGATGATGCAGAAGATGCAATGTATGGGATGGGCATTCAACGAGACCGAGATGTGGCACGTACTGATGTGATGGGAAAATCTGGTGTTCTAAAAGCAGGAAAGAAGCATGATCTCTTGAGAAGTGAGGAATTAGCAACTGATGGTTTCATGGGCTTTCCTTTCTCATCAAAGAATGATTTGCGTGCCTATGGGAGGAGCAGGAATGCAACTCAACTGTCAGAAGTGAAAGGGGTCACAGCTAAGCCACCTAACACTCGAACTTCCCATGAGTTTGGCAAAAGGGCTAAGCATCCTGAAAATGTTCAGCAATTTGATGTTGTAGATCAGATGAAGTCACTGAAAGGCCGGGTACCAAAGCCTACTCTGAAGGGTAATCGGGTTGGCTTGTCAGAACATGGTGAGCCTATTTGGCATGGAAAGAACCAAGGACATGCCATCTCTGTAGACTCCTCCCTGAAATCTGATGATTGGAATGTGAGAAGCAAGAAGTGGAAGACAGGGAGGGAGTCCCCTGATCTCAATTTTAAAACTTACAGACCTTCCTCTCCACAGGTGAATGATAGAATTCTGCTTTCTGAGTTGAGAGTAAAACCATCACAGGAGAAGTTCAGAGCAAATTTTGTACAGAATGGAGGACCAGATAAAGCTGCTAAGAAATTGAACAGGATGTATGTTAAAAATGAAGAAACAGAATCAGATTCATCTGAGCAATTTGATGATGATGAGGAGGAGGATATCAATCCTTTGATGAGAAGCAAGTCAGCTTATCCCAGTGGTATTATGGAGGGTTCTCGCTCATCCTTGTTAAAATCTGGTCTAGATGCTAAAAAGGGTAAATTTGTTAAGAAAGATATGCAGGAGAATGCACTGGCTTTTGATGGAATGACAGATTTCTCTAAAAGGGTGGCTAGCTTTAGTGAGGTTGGACACATGTCAGGATACTCATCAAAAGCAAAACAGAAGGGTAAGATGCGAGACAGCAGTCCATTACATAGCTCTGGCACAATAATTTTGGAAAACAGCTCTCCATTTGGCTTAGGTAAAGTTACAGATGATGGTGACAGGAAAAGAAGTCACAGAGTAGGCAAGAATGGGCAGTTGCGAGAATCTGGTGACAGGTTACACATATCGTCATTGAAGGCCTACCCTTCTGACCGAAAGCAGAAAGGGGAGGCTAGTCACGATTTCACTATTGATGAGGAGGATGATTCACTTGAAACACGTCTATTGGCAGATGAAAATGTTCTAGGTAGATTGCTGAAGAAAGGAAAGGGCAATGAAGCATATGTTCATAATCGACGTGACAGATCTGATGCTTCACTTTTAGGTTCAATGACAAAGAAACGGAAAGCAAAGGAAGATGTGACTGACATTGAAGGAAGAGATGAAGATGGTAATATGCAGTCTAATCTTCAGCAGAAAATTGATGATCCCATTCCATTGAAGAAGAAGGGGAAAAGAAAAGTGGAGGCTGACAATGGCATTTCAGATATGGAAACTTCTGAGCCACCTGTTACCGAAATTGGAGCAATGGACATGGATCTTGAAACCAAACCACAGAAAAAGCCATATACACCGATTACACCTACAGATCATACTGGCTTCTCATTTTCCATTATACATCTCCTTTCAGCAGTTCGCTTAGCAATGGTCAGTCCCCTTCCAGAAGATTCTTTAGAGGTTGTCAAACCTAGTGAGGAGCAGAATGGAAAGCATGAAGGAGACAGAAATGGGGTTGTTTCTCATGAGAGTGCAGATGCCAATAAATCAGACCATGCTGTACAGGTGAATGTGCCATCTCGTACTGTGCAAGAGATTGTTAACCGTGTGAGATCAAATCCTGGGGATCCTTGTATTCTTGAGACGCAAGAGCCACTTCAGGATCTGGTCAGAGGAGTTCTCAAGATATTTTCATCCAAAACTGCACCTCTAGGAGCAAAGGGTTGGAAGGCACTTGTAGCGTATGAAAAATCTACCAAGAGTTGGTCCTGGATTGGTCCTGTTTCTCATACTTCAACGGATCATGAGAGTATTGAGGAGGTAACATCTCCTGAATATTGGGGCCTGCCTCATAAAATGCTTGTCAAGTTGGTTGACTCGTTTGCTAATTGGTTGAAAAGTGGTCAAGAGACTCTTCAACAAATTGGAAGTCTTCCAGCACCACCTGTATCATTGATGCAGTGTAACCTGGATGAGAAAGAAAGGTTCAGGGACTTGAGAGCTCAGAAGAGTCTCAATACTATTAGCCCAAGTTCTGAAGAAGTGAGGGCTTATTTCCGCAAGGAAGAAATTCTAAGGTATTCCATTCCTGACAGAGCCTTCTCATACACAGCTGCCGATGGTAAAAAGTCTATTGTTGCTCCACTGAGAAGGTGTGGCGGTAAGCCAACTTCAAAAGCCCGAGACCATTTCATGCTTAAGCGTGATCGGCCACCTCATGTTACAATTCTTTGTCTTGTGAGAGATGCAGCTGCCAGACTACCTGGAAGTATTGGCACTAGAGCAGATGTTTGTACCTTGATAAGAGATTCTCAGTATATTGTTGAAGATGTGTCTGATGCTCAAGTGAATCAAGTTGTCAGTGGAGCCTTGGACCGTCTACACTATGAACGTGATCCTTGTGTACAGTTTGATGGGGAAAGGAAATTGTGGGTTTACTTGCATAGAGAGAGAGAAGAAGAAGATTTTGAAGATGATGGTACTTCATCTACAAAGAAATGGAAGAGACAGAAAAAGGATCCAACTGACCAACCTGACCAAGCCACTGTAACTGTCGCTTTTCTGGGTGGGAATGCTGATCAGTCTGGATTTGATCTGGGCTCTGACCTCAATGTTGAGCCATCAGGACCTGATGATGATAAAATAACAGATCTTGTGTATAGAGATGTGAATCAAGGTGTTGAAGACAATGCCGAGACAAGTCATGTGTCAGAAAAAGGTAACATGCATCAGGGTCATCCGATGGTATGGGATGCCATGAGTTTAAATCCAATGCGAGAGAATAAATTGTTATGTCAAGAAAATTCCACAAATGAAGATTTTGATGATGAAACATTTGGGAGAGAGAGGCCAGCTGGACTGTTAAGTGCAAGCTTATTATGAAGAGACTTCAGGTAGTTTTCAATATCATTGAGCCTCTTTTAATTAATTGGAAAATTTACTATATTTTTTAATTAAATTCCTATGTTGCTTAATAATAAAATCCATTCCTGTATCTGTAATTTTCTAGGCTTGCCTTTAATGTTTATCATTTTGCATGCTTATAAAATGGATTAAAACACACACACAATATTGAGGTCTTTAATGTCACCATTCAAATATCGATACACTGTAGGTGTTTGCCAACACAATTAGGAGTTAAATGAGATACTCAAATTGGTTTGAGAATTTCTGTTAAAAGAGGCTAATTCCCAGAATTAAGGAACTGTCCTTTAGCCTTTTTGTCACCATTTGCCATTTGGCCTTGATATCATTTCTGGACATAGTTGAGATGTCATTTTTCGATCTGAATAATTTTTTGTTAAAATAGTTTGAAGTTTAAATTTACTCATTGTTGATTTCCAAATGTGATGCGAAGTTTTCTAGAATGACTCTAAAACAGCCTCCAGAACTTAGTATTAAGCTCCATTACGCTTGTTAATTATACTTAGAATGGTCTATTGTTTTTACCCCTTTTTGCCTTTTTGTTTTTGGAATCCACAGTTTTGTCACAGAACTACTCTTGAGTAAGGTTGCCTTGGATAATGGATTTTTATTTTAATTTTTTTAATAGACCTGAAATATTGAGATGTGCTACTTTGACAGTGATGCCTTTGGTAGAACTTCTTGAGGTTGGCAAAATTTTTTTAAAATAGATTTGATCTCTAGAGAAAGGGTACATTTTGTCATGTTGAAGGCCAGTGGATTCCTTGAAGGGCCATTTTGATCTGGTTGAATGCCAAACCCGAGGGGTTTATTGCAAAAATGATGAAGACTGGGATAGTATCCAAGTAACCGTTTATAGGATATATAGCATAAAAGTGGGATTAAACACTTTAAGCTGAGTAACCTTTTCTTAATAGATAAACTTGCTATGCTTTTTTGAATAGACATCACTTGGTAATTGCTTCATGATTGACAAATTATCATGTTTCAATGTCAGAGTGGGGATGCTTACAATGTCTTTATCATACTTTTTTTTTTTTGGGTTCATCGGAAATTCTTTTTAAAGGGGAAGGGATGATCGCGTTTGAACCTCTTGATTTTGAGGCATAGACTCGATCACTGAGCTACTAGCCCAATAGCAACTTTATCATACTTTGAGCATATGATTTTGTTTAGTATGTAGACTATGGTGCAGAGTTCTCTAACAAAGCTGATCTTGGACATGTTTTGCAGGCTTAAGGTCCATCTATGTCAAGAAGGCATGATCATTCCTCTTCAAGGCGTGTGCCAATACATAAAAGGTTAAATGTATATTGATTCTAATGCACAATGTAGAATAGCAAGAAATCTTTGTTGAGGCTCAGTCAAGAATATGTTCACTACAGGTGAATACCTATATGGTCTTTGTATCCCATAATTTTTTTTTTCCTTTTTTTTAATTTTTTTTTTATTATCTTAGATAATTTTGAAATATAGTTCATTGTTTCCCTTGAAATGAGTTGAGTTGGAGGATTTGGCATCCGTGTAGCGCCACTTGATAAAAACCTTGGCCTCCTGTACATATTGGTTTAGATAAAGGTAATTTAACAGCAATTTTAAAATTTTCACATATTCTACTGGTGCACCATTGTGGTAAATGGCAATGCATGTTTGTTTATATGAAACAGGTTTTTCGCTTAGGGAAAATACAACACATTGATTCCTTGTGGCAAGACTGGTCATTGGGATGCAAAAATCTCAATTGTTATTTACTTGTTTTAGTAGAGTTTCCTCTGGTGAGATGTATGAAACATTAAAATTTTGATATCATTTGTCTCCCTCTCTTGGTTTGGTATCATCATTGCAAATAACAGTTTTTAGATTTAAAAAAATAAATAAAGAAAAATCACATTTTATGAAATGGCAGATTAGCAGCTTTTGGATCCTTAGATAGCTTTTTGTAATATGCTTTTTATTAATTTAAAGTTGGTTTTGAATAACATCCCCAGATTCCAGGCATAAGAGACAAGAAAGAAAGGTGGAAACATCTCCGTTTGAAGGGAATGGCAATTTTGTTATTAATTTGAAATGCACCCATTGAAAGCAGTTTTGGGAGTGAGAAGTCTTGCTCTCAAGTACTTGTGCAGTAGCTTAGCCTTATTTATTTATGCCTTCGGTTTTGATGATTTTGTAAAGTTCCATTCCATTCTCTCAATCAGATACATTTCTTGTTAATAAAGGTGTTCCCTGGTCCGGTCTGGATCAGGTTGAAACTCGCACGGTTTGATCAAATCGGCCAAATATGGACCAGTTCATCAGGTTTGGATTCGACTTTGGGGTCAAGACTAGATCCTTCTCAATCCAATTTGAGTTCCATCCAGTCAGGCCAGATCCAAGTTTTTCAGGGCGGTTCCGACTCATTTGTTATACCGCACGCTTGTCTATAATTTACTATAACTTAGTGGTAAATGTATGTAAGGTCTGGACTCATATTTCAATCCCCTTTCCCTATGCTTAGATAAAAAGCAAAGTAATGATACGGCAAGCTTCCAAATCAGGTACAACATGCAAGTGAGATAGTTTTGATGGTTTTCTAAGTAGTCATGATGTCAGGACTTGGGATTCAAATCAAAACACATCAGTTGAAAATACATGAGTTAGTTTTGAAGGATTTTCAAAGTTGTCATGGTTCTTGTGGACATCAAAGCTCAAATCTCAACAAATCAGTTGCAAGCGTGAACTTTTTTTACAGGACAGTTTTAGTAGGCATCACTTCAAATCTCAACAATATTTGTATACAAAAAAAAATTCAGTTTTCGTTGGCTCAGGTGGCACTGTGCTCAGTAATTGAAAATACCGCACCGAATGAAAATACCAAACTGTTTTAATATTATATTGTAAAAATATCGAACTATTTCAATACTTTATAATAACAAATTTGAAATTTATAGCGAAAATCATATTAAATTATATCGACAATTTTAATTTGATACGGTTCTAATTTTTATCTCAGTATTAACTTGAATCGAACCGTGCTCAGTTCTAGGCACAGGTTTTCCTCTCCCAAAGCAATAAATAGATAAATATTTCATAAATTCGTATAGTTGTTCATATCTTTTACTTCACATACAGAATTATAATTATGAATAACCCTCTTATGAATTAAGCAAGATATTGTTATCGTGCAATGAACAAAAATAATAATAAAGATCTATCATATATTTCTCCATCCACAAAGAACTTCCTTTTAAGCAAACAATCAATGAATAAGATAGGCGCAACTGAGTTCATACTCCACCCCCATATTCTGTACACAATCCCTTCTAATTTCTTACCACTATACTCAATTCTATCTGTCGTGTTTCAAGTTTATTTTATTAGTTAATGGCAGTGAGAGGAACTCTGGAGTCTCTCAATGCTTCATATGCTGCAGCTATATGCTTTATATCTCCGTTTGCTTGCTTGGAGAACTTTGTTTCCCAGAATGATTTTAACAATTCCTCAAATGCAGGAGTTCTCAGTTCCTCGATTGAGGCAATACTTGGAAGGTTGAATGACCTCTTTCTTGGTGTAGAACAAGATGTTTCATCCACCTGTTAAGTAAGAAGCATTGAAAAGATTAAGACGACTATAGTCGTTTGCAGAAGCGACTCCACACAATGTTTTATAATTGAATGTGTTGTGTGTTCTGTTATGTGATTGACAGTGTCCATGAATATGTCTGTTTTGCTTCCAGTTTGGCAGCCTGCATTAGTTTTTTAAGGACATGTTTTCCTCCGAAATCTATATGTTGCAGAACACAGACACGGAAAAAACAAAAGCGATGAAATGAAAATATCTTTGACAAAAACCATTTAAGTCTTACCACATATTCATCCAAAAGACATTTTCCAGCATTATCTGTAATTTCCACAATCTTGTGGTAGTGACCACCTTTCAGTTCCCTCAGGTCTTCACAACAAGGAACAATCATGGAATTTAGATTTCCACAAGCATCATGGTCAAGTTGTAATGAATCTGCAATAATTTTGTTCATCAGTGAAAAAAAAAAGAAGGCAGATTTGAATCCATAGACAAAATTGGATACTGACGGTCAATGGATGAGAGCAAATTATTGTTTGCGACATCTACATCTTCAAGTGCAGCTGATACAGCAGATGAAAACCGTGTGCATAGGACTTGATTGGCTTCCATTCCTCCACTAAGTGAATTAAAGAATGAAGTCAGTAATATTCAATAAGAAGCCAAAATGATACTCATAGGAAGTGACAATACCTAACAATAGAATTCACAGAAGCAACATTGCCCTTTTCTAGGTTGAGCAAGGATTCTTGAGCATTCCTCCACTGCTGTGCACCCATTCTTGACTTGTTCAAACTGAGCCGGTTTGGTTGGAATAAATTCAGAAGAGAAGTTATACAAGCACTCATACAACACCATGACCAAAAAGTGATGTAAATAACTAATTTGGAAAAGTAGCCGATACCAGTTATGAAGAACATCCTCCAGATCTTTCTTTCCACTCTCCACTGCAGAAGTGTCCTTGAGATAGTTGGTTTCTGTTTTTTCCATGTGGACGGTCCATTCAGCCTTAATAGTAGATGTAGAATCCTGCATGGTTGACATTTCTTGCTGTAGTTTGCTGGTTCTGCTGTTTGCACTCTGCCGGAGATCATGCACTGCCAATTGGACCTAAAGAACAAGCATCAAGTTACCAGTCAAACTTGTAGAATCTCAACTCTCAAGGAATCCCTGTGTAAGATCTATAACACTGAAATGTAATTCATACCAGGTTTTTCTTCCTTGCATTTGAATTCGCAAGTAGCTCTGCCACTTTTTCCAATAATTGCCTTTCTTCATTTGCAGCACACTCCTACAGAACAAATAAAACAATGTTAACTGGCAAAACAAAGAACCTCACACTATGGCCCAAGGATTTTTAGAAAACCACTGATGTAACTACCTCAAACTTCTTTTCTAGTTCAGACAATTTCTGATCATTAACTGTTTGTGCTTCCTCGACAATTTGTGTCAGGTTGGACGCATGCATGTCTAGAGTCTTGAAGAAGTTCACTGTTAATTTAGAAACTGACCGTGCAGTTTCCACTGCTCTAGAATGTGCCTATATCCAATATCAAAAGGAATCATTTGTTTGGAAGTGACAAAAATCTAAATATCCCTTAATAAAGGGTATTGAAAAACTCAACCAATTACATACCTCACGCTGTTGTTTTGCATATGTAGTTAGCTTCTCCTCTTGCACATGAAGACTACTTTGTAGATCATTTAGTAATGCATCAGCTTCTGAAGCAATTCCTTGGAAAAGCTGAATCAAGTATAATTCAAGTCAGAGAGTGATAAAAAAAGTTCACTTTAAAGTGGCAGCTCACTCAAGACAGAGAGCAGAAAAATAGTTTGCTTAATAGCATACACAAGCAACTTACACTCTCAAGAGCATGTGAATGATTGGAAACTTCAGAATTTAGATTGCCAAAAGTTGATCGAGAATTTCCCTCAAGCTCCTTAGCCATGTCATCCAAAGCTTGGATACCAGATCCATACATGGTTTTCAGCCTTCCAACCTTTCCTCGAAGTTCTTCAGTAGCCTTTAGGCATACCAAAATTAAACTTATCAGACTGATAATAACAATGAAGATGCAGGTTAATATCTTTTCTGAATCTTACCTCAGACTTTGTCGATACGAAAGACTGCATATCTTCCTCCATGTCCTTCAGTTGCTGCTCCTGTTGAGTCACAGAAGTTGCCACAGTCTTATGCAATATCTCAAGTTGCTGGGTCAATTGGGACTGAAATTTCTGGATAAGTACTCTGTTTCCATCTTCAATTTTATCTTTCCGCTCTGAAAATGTTGCCATTATCATAAATGACTGGTAGTTTTGTGAAAGATAATATCCCAAAACAAAGTCAACCGTCAAACTAGTACAAACCAATTTTGGAAAATAAACTGGATATATCAGACGCAGCATTTTCTAGTTCTGCTCGAAGCTCAAATGCACGTTCAACTAGAGCTTTCTCTGAAAGATTTGACAAAGCTCATAATTGTTAGGCCAGCCAATCATATAAACATTTATAAAACATGTATTCAAATTATAAACCAAATAACACATTTCATGAAGTTCTCAACAAAATAGGTAGATATCCCAATCACATAATTTCTACCGATTAACAAATGCATGCCAAAACCCAATTACATAAATTTTTTAGACCACGCAGCCCCTAAAAAATTTGAAACCAGGACAGTGAGTGATATCCAAAAAATATTTTTCCACTACTCTTCTCCAACAAGAGAAATTTATGCTGACAGCATAGACAGAAAGTTTCACAAAGATAGGGAAATGCAAGCTGAAGCACAGGATGTCTTAGCTCACCAGATTTAAGGAGATTAGATATCAAAAACTCCTTCTCTTTTATCGTTGCATTTGCCTGTCTGTGCTTTTCTTCTAGATCAAACAAGGAATTTTCAGTTTCCTCGAGCTTTTTCTGGATTACAAGGAAGAGACTAACTTCAAAACTTGTGCGTGAAGAGAGTAGGAATGTCTATGTGCTGAATACTAAAATATACTTACCTCAGTTTTTTCAAGTTTCTCACTCAATTCTGCTGTTAAAAGTAACTGAGAATTGTAGAGTTCCTGAAGCTCCATCAATTGCTGATCAGAAGTGACAGCAAATAATAAGTATGGGTTTTATATCTTGCATCCAACTGCAAGAAAATGTAACCTTTATGGAACATACCTTGTCTTTGGATTCTGAATCAAGTTCCATGCGCTCTATTTTTTCGGCCATTGCCTGGAACAAGACAGAAAGAATTAACAATATTATGATTTACCAGTAACATTCAGTTATGAGGAGGAAAGAATCATCCAACTATATGGTATGAAGTAAACCTTCTTTTCTGCCTCTTCTTGTAGATAACGATCTCGTGGTATATAGATTCCATTTTTCTCCCTTGCAGCATACACCTCTAATAGAACACAAAAGACAAATCAACTCATCCTACAAATTACTTTTCAAAGTCCCTTGTCTAAAAATATTTAAGATGCATTTTTGCTGAATTTTTGTAAGAAGCAGTGAACTACCTTGCTTCAGCCGGTCAATTTCAGAGTACAGATCCTTGATCATTGCAGATTTCATCATCTTTTGATTAATCTGAATCAATAACCAACATAAGGTATTGGAGCATGTTGTAAAAGAAGATGCTTTGGAGAGAGAGAGAGAGAAACACAGTTCATTTAGCATAAAAGGAACCACTGACCTCTGGCTTGTTCTTGATATTCTTGGCACGATGTGCATAATCTAGAGTGCTAAGCGTTTCTTCCAGACAATGAATCGAGGGTGATATAGTGGCAATTATGCATGTCTTTGTTTTCCCTCCCAATGAATCCCTCAGTAGCCTTGTCAGTTTGCTATCCCTGGAAATCCATACCAATAATGCCATTGTGTCACTACTTGAGGGATTTGCAAACATAATAGAGATTCTAATGAGATTTATACATTTTATGTAATACCTGTATGGAACATGACCAGAATGCTCAACAAGGGCATTGATCACACGACCAAGTGTAAGCAAGCTCTTATTAATCTCCCCTGCCTCCCTTGCTCTTCCCTGCAAGAGTTATTTTCTTCGGAATCAAAACTCAAGGTGTATAAACTTCTTAATTGTCCTATTAAAGCAGGGTAGAATCAAGAATCAAAAGCAAAATCTAGGAGAAATTACAACTTAAGAAAATTTAGCTTCACTAATTCATAAAATGCATGGCATGAATATGCTATCTTCCTGGTTAAATTAACATGTACAAAGAGTAGAGTGATAATAATGAGTTATGCATACCTCTCGTGCTCCAGAACGTGAAATATTCTCTGAACCAGCAAGGTCAACAAGGTTCAGCTTTCCACATTTGATCATCTCTTCCCCCTCTGGAGTACATTCTTTAATGTGGATAGTGATAGAAAATATTGAGTGAGAACGACTACTTTGCTTGTTAAGTAAAGTCTCTGCTGTACGCCTTTTAGCAGAACCCTTCTCCAAGATTTTGTAAATTTCATTTGCAGTACATACTATCTCTTCTTCCAACCCTCTTACAAAAACACCCCCTTTTCCATCTTCCATAAGAGCTATGGGTTTCTTAGATTTGTCATCTATAAATTTTGAAGTTTCCTCCAAGGCCAAAAGATCTGTTATTTCCTCATTATACAGCTCTAAAAATGTTACTTTCATGCTATACTCTGCATTCTGAGCTTCTAAGATATCAAAAATTTGTTTAACTGCTCTAGGAATAACACCAGCATCACTAGGAAATTCCCCATTCTACAAAAGAGAATAAATACAATTGGAAATAGATAGAGATAGCATCAAAGGATAACATAAATGACATTAACATGTCGAGCAAGATCAAACCTTTTTCCTGGCTCCTCCTCCTTCCATTGTGTATGTCTTCCCTGTCCCTGTCTGACCATAGGCAAAGATGGTGCAATTATAACCTTCCAGAACTTCATAAACAATTGGAGAAACTGCCAGGTCGTATAAGTCTTTTTGTTGGGATGTTGGACCAAAAACCTAAAAAATAGTTATTTGTTGGTATAACCATAGTTGCAGGGTATCAAAAGTCTGCAATTTAAATAACTAAAAAAACACAAAAATGAATAATTCATTATCCATTTTCCTAACTTTCTAAAGTGCCCAAACCTTGTCAAATAGAAAGGTTCTATCAATCTGCTTATTAGCAATATTCTGTATAGCTGAAACTTCCCTTCTACCCTCATTACAAGAGACCACAACTGGGGTGTGTACTCTCAATTCCTCCTCACTCAGTGGCCTGCAAAGGGCAAAAACCAATCACTTAACATCCTCAAAACTTTCAATTTTCAAATTCATAAAGGAACAGAATTCAAACCCATTCATTTGCTAACATCCAAAATTGAATTTAATGAAATCAATCAATCCCAATCTAAAAGTACCAAAAATAAACAAAAATTTAAACCAATTATCCAATTTATAATGTTTCAACTAACCTACAACGCACAATGACTTGTACATTAACACCCTTTTCTTTATCATGTTTGCTGCTACTGGAATTTGAATCCCCTGATCGCAGATCTCGAGCTGCTTTATCACTTGACCGTGGAGTCTGTGATGGAGATAACGAAACCAAACCCCCTCTTCTCTGCTGTGAATCCATATCTCAAAATCCTTTTCCCTTGGTTCCGTACGTACAACAATTCACCTAATCAACCAAACAAATAATTCACAAAAATTTTAAAAAAATATATCAATAAATGTACATTGTTCCAAGAATCTCCATTTTCAAGAACTTACTAAACTCAACTCACTGAGTCAACTTAAATCAAACTCAGCTCGCTCACCACACAGTCAAATTTGATAATCAGAGTACAATGCTACACATATACAACTCCATATTTTCTTGAAATTTATATATACATTGGTGAATCAAAGATGGATCCAAAATAAATCTGAAGCGAAATCGGAAATTTTTATTTTTTTTAGATTTATTAAAAAACTTACTTTTTAGAGATATTGATTATAGAGAAGATTGGAGAGCTTAAGAGTTCTTGATTGTCTGCAACAATGGCGAGAATTTTTTTTTTTTTTTTTTTTTTTACAGAGTGTGTGAAAATGGAGATTTTATTTGTAATTTATCTATAGAGAGTGTAAGTTTAAAGAGATTTGAGAGCTAAAAATAGAAATTGAAAGAGTATTGCCGTTACAGTTGAATAACGGAGAGGAGAGGACGGCTTTTTTAATTTTTTTTTTTACTGTTGGAGTGTGAACGCCGTTTATTAGATCCTACCGTTAGTAATAATGTAAAAAATAATAAATAAATAAAAAGTAGTTTTTTTTTGAAAATTTTTGAATCTTAAATTAGGTTTGGGAAAATGCCCTTTAGTTTTCTTGATATTACGATATTATCTTGTCTCGTTTTTAAGGTTGTGACGTGTGATTATTTATTTTTGTTTAGTAAAATATTTGGAAGACAATTTGTATAAGAAAATATATTTATAAACACAGAAATTAAATAATAGAAAATAATTAATCTTACTTAGTTGGTATTATTTTCTTCCTTAATATATAGCAATATTAGGAAATGTAGATTATAAATAATTGCTTAGAATACTAAAAACTTCTAAAAAAATAAATAAATAACCCTTATAAAGGAAATTAAAACAATAAAAACAAAATAATAAATGATCAATCATAAATCTAAATGATTTAAGAATGTAAGAGGAAGAAAATAATAGCAAGGGGAGAGGGAGAGGGAGAGGGAGAGGGAGAGGGAGAGACCATTAGGATTCAATTTATAAAGGAGCATTTTCTAATTAATTAAGATATAATTATATAATTAAATAAACATAATTATTTATCTTAATAATTTTATATTAACATATTGTGCCATCTAATATGGTACTATAATATTGGTGTCTTTTATTTATATAAAACAATAATTTTTTTTAAAAAAATATTATGATAAATAAAATAATATCATATTATGATTCTAACTAACGATTCATAAGCAATAACTTAATTAAAGGAAGCCGCTAAAACTATAGCGAAAGTAAATCTTTACAAGATAATTGTCATTGCTTATGAATCTGAATATGAACAATCTCTTCATAACATGATGAAATTTAAATGTGAAAAAATACAATTGAAAAAAAGTAATGGATATAAATAATATTTTTTTTCTTTTATGAATGGAAAAAAATGTTAAATTTGAACGTTTAACCTTTTAATATTATGACATAATTATTAATCAAATTAACCGAGTTACCTAAAAAATAATTATAATAAATAAATAGTAATATTAATATAGAGGGCTACTAAAAAAAAAAAGTTATAGTTATCTCTCATTCTCTTTTTCTCTCTAGTTTTTGCTTAAATTTTATTTTTTGAACCACTGCAGATCTTCTCTTTTGATCGGCGGTATTTCCAATATCTTCTGTTAAATTTGATATGGATAGTTTCATCCCTGTTGTTATTGTCACACCCACTATCGGCTCCACTAATTCGTCCTTTACTTATGCGTCCTCCTCTACCGTCATTCGACGCTCCTTTTGCTTGAAATCATTCATTGCCTCCTTGCTTTCATCGTCATCTCTTCGTCTCCGTTTTTACCATATGCTTGTGGATGGATTTATACTTACTGCTATTAGGGTGATACTTTTCATTTTATTATTTTGTGTTATATTGTATTTTATTTTATTTTTATGTTATTTTGTCTTCTATTGTTGGAAGTTGTTTTTTTTTTTTTATGAAGCTGGTGGTATGTCAGTGAATTGTTGTGTTTCAGATGCTCGCAAAGAAGACAGTAGTTTGTTACATTGTTTTACTATTACAGTCACAATTTTTTAAAATCAACTATATGGCAATTGGATGTTTTGTTGAACATTTGTGATTTACGAATCAGTTTACTCTTATTAGGGTAGTTGATTTTATATCAGATCATTTTCTATTGAAATTTGTATTCAACCACTAACGATTAATGAAATTTAAATTTGATTAAAAATATATATAGAGAGGGCTACTTTGTAATATTAGTATTATTATTTATTATATTAATAAATTATAAGCTTTTATTATAAGAGAAAGAAAGTTTCAAAATCGGAGTTGCATAAAATTAATCTTTAAAATAATTTCTTCAATATTGGCCAACAACTAATAATCTAATATTATTATTTTTTTAGTATATACCAACAACTAATAATTTTGACTTTAAGGCTTTCGTTAATTGGAGTGGATTTGAATTGGTGTGAAAAGAAAATGGCATTTAGTAATAAAATTTTTGTAATGCTTCAATGATTTGAACTTTGACTTAGAAGTTAGAAATTATGTTCTAATTTCTATAATGTGGATTTTTTTAATTAAATAATTTTAATTAATGTTTAAATTCTATTAAATTATTAATTAATTTTTTATTAATCAAAATAGATACTAATGATAGTTCCTATTTCATCATTTTTTTTTCTTCATATAATAAGAAATGCTTAAAAGTGACTTTTGAATCAAATGCTTTTTATATTTATACTGTCAATAACTTGCAATTAATTAAAAAAAAAAAAAAAAGTACATTTTTTCTCTAACAATCTTTCATCCTGGCTCCCTCCCACTTTGTGTTGGCCGGCTCTTATTGGGTCCCATGATTTTGGATCTTAAATTTTAAATTTTAATCTTGAAAACCTTTTGTTTTTTTGTTTTTTTTTTCACTCACCATCAACTTACATATTCTATTTATGAATTTTGTAGTTTTCAATATAGACAACATTATAATCATTTTGGACAATTCAAGAAGTAAATTTTGGATTAAATTGGTGCTGTCACATTTCAATTTAGGAGAAAATATTGTTAAAACCGGATCGGAGGTTGAACTGATTTCTTTGCTGGTTCGTAGTTCGATCGGTTTGATTTAATAGATATGCCCTTTTCTTTTTTTAAAATTTTTAATTTTTTTTAACTTTATTAAGTTTAAAACGACGTCGTTTTCCAAATTTCAATCCGATCGATTTTTCTTGTTTGGGCCAATTTTTTCTGGTTCATTAGTTATCTGGTTTTTTATAATTTAAAAATCAGACTAGTGACCGATTTTCAATTTAACCGGTTTGATTGGCCGATCCAGTCCGATTTTAACAACATTGAGAAAACACACATTATATAATAATAACTATTAATAGACACTTTTTGAATTAATTAAGATAAGAGTGTAATTAAATTTGCATTAATTAGTGGATACACCTTAATTAAAAGTGAGATTTTGGGGTAAGGATGGCAATGGGACGGAGGATTCTCGTTCCCTTCGAGAATTTGACCCGAACGGGGCGATGATTTCTCGAATTTTATCCCCATGGGGATGGAGATGAGGGATATTTCTTCTCCGTTAGCGGGGATGGGGCGGGATGGAGAGTGTATTCCCCACTCCGCAAAGATCTCATCCTCGTCCTCGTGGGAACCCGATATTATATTTACATAATTATTTCTAATATATATATATATATATATATATATATATATATATATATATATATATAAGTAATGTATAAAAAAATTAATAAAATATATAAGTAATACTAATAATCAAAATATATCCAATTATATATATATATTGTAAGTTTAAATCTAATTAAATTCTAATTTTTAAATTTTTATACATTAGATTCCACTATTTAAAAGTATCTAAAATTGAATTAAGATAAGACAAAAAAAATTCAAGTAGGAAACGGAGATTCCTGCGGGAACGGGGATGTGAATTAAATTATCTCTGTTTGTAAAGCGGATATGAGATGGAGATAGAGGATGGTACTTCTGCTCTCGACCCGCCCGTTGCCATTCCTATTTTGGGAGGAAATGAGTGAAATATGAATTGGGTATTTTAAGTAAAAATGTGAAAAGATTGGGATTAAAAATAAAAATAAAAAGGGAGGAGGAAATTGATGACAATGAAAAGGACGACAAAGTGGGGCATATGTATGGTGGCAAAGTTGAATGCCCCATGTGATAAAGAGTGATATGAGAAAGGCACATGCCAACGGTGCCTTTTGATTTCAAAAACCTTCTTCTTCTTCTACTACCCTCTTTAGATCCATATCCACTCTTACCTTTTCAAAGCTTCTTAGTGAAACAAGCTTCTAATGAAGTTTTTATATTTTTTATTGTTTTATAATTTTTTTTAATGTCACACCCATCAAAATTTTTATTGTCTGAGTGATATTTGATAACACGATTTAATATATAAAATTAATATTTTTAATACTTTATCATTTTAAGTTGTTTAGTACTAATATTTATATTAAAAAAACTCAATTATATTAAAAATTATTTAAAATGTATAAGTCAAAATTTTTAAATACAATAAATTATTAAGTTTTGAAATAATTTTGCAAGTTAAAAATTTTAACACTTATATCATTCAATACTTAAAATTGAACTTTTAAATTTTCAACACTTAATTCAATTTTACCAAATATTATTCTAATTATAGGAATAATATTTATACAATAAGAAATAAGTCCAACTAGACCTCAATATTTTTTTTTTCAAATTAGATATGCATTCACCACTAATGACTTAGTGCCCATTTGGTTTGGCGTTTGAAAGCCAACCGTTGAAATAATGTTTGGTAAACCAAAATTAAAAGTTAACTATTGAATTTTCAATCATTGGCTTTTAGATTTTATAACTAAAAGCTGTGTTTTTTTTTTTTTTTTTTTTTTTTTTTATCCCAAAGCTAAAATTTGTAATTTTTGAATTCAAAGCTAGCCTTTACAAAAATATGCCATTGAAAATCAACATAATTACAAAAATAGTATCTAATAATTAATTTATATATACATTGCATTTTATTTTATTTTATTTTTTAATTTTTATATATATTCACACAATTAAATAATAACAATTTAAAATTAAATTAATAATTTTATCATACAAATACACATATGTAGCTTTTTTCTTCTTCTTATAATTATATGTACAAAATAATTTAAAATTTATTTAAAAAATAAAAAATATTTATAGTTATTTTTATTATATATTTCATATATATTATTAAAAGTATTAATTATATATAAGTAAAAACTTTGATATATAATATATATAATATTTTATTTATTCGTCATTTTACAATTTAATTATAATTTTAACCTCTAAATTATTAAATACTTTATAATTAATTTCAACCACTAATTATAATTGTTGACCGCTGATTATTAATTGCTCACCGCTCACAGTTGAACATTACTACTAAATCAAACAAGCCCTTAGAATAGTTAGTTCCATTCAATATAAATTTCTATTTTATAAAAGAGAAATTTCCTTTTATTTACATAAGCAAAATACTCAATCTTTGATTTCATTTCAATTATAAGATTGTTATTAGGAGATTTTGGTAGAATTTTCATTTGATTTTAACATGTCAACTAAGTAAAAATTTTCTAATATATATAGTTCTATGATTAAAAAATTGTTACTAAAAAACCTAAATATATGAAAGTTTTAGTAATGATGATTTTATCTTTATTGAGATAAAATCATCAAGGTGAAGTGATTTTACAAATACAAATTTAAATTCTTTGCTAATGCTAAAATTAATTAACAAGTTGAATGTCAATCCATGAAGTTAAGCGCCTATATATACAATAAATGGGCAAGAAAAAAAATTGGCAAAAAAAAAAAAAAAAAAAAGGCAAGAAAATAATTGTGTATGTAGTTTTTCCCTTAGAGCTAGATTATTTGAATTGTACCATGTACTAAAGGATAAGCTAGATTATTTGAATTGTACCATGTACTAAAGGATAAATGTGACTATCAATTAGATGTTTGAATTAAACGTTTCATAGCCACTTAAAGTCATCAAATAGAGTATACTTCCCATTGAATTGTCAATTTTAATATTCTATCAATATGATTGAAAAATAATTAAAGAAATTGAAGCTATTTTATTGTTATGATACTTTTTAATATATTTTTTTTATTTTTATTTTCATATTAAGATGTACTGTTTTTAATATATGAATAAAGATTCATGATATTTCTTAAAAAAAAATCACCACCTATGATTTATCAATTTCTTTTTTTTTTTCATTGCCAAACTTGACATTTGAAAAAAAAAAAAAATTATAAGTACTCTAATAAAATTGCTAAAATGGTAAATTGATGTTTATGATTTTTTTTTTTCTTTTCTATGATGGTAAAATGGTAAAATGTTTGGTGAAAGGATGGGCAGTCACAATTATATTTGATCCCATTTTTTTTTTTTTTAAATGAACCAACATTAATTGATTTTTTTTTTTTTTGAAAGAAACCAACATTAATTGATTGAAACTCATTGTTATATATATTATAAATTTTAAAAGAGATGTGTTATCATATTTGAATTTCTAATCTATCGCGTTATGAGTTAAACACTCCATTATTAACCTAATAATTTGCACTATTTTTGGTATTAATATGTAACATTGCAAGGAAAAAAAGAAAGAAAGAAAGAAATGAATTGGAATCTAATATACTTGGAATTAAAGTGCAAATTTTCAGAGCAATTAATTGGCTTAAATGAGCAACCCTAAGGCTAAGGGAAATTATTTTTTTTGCTCTTCCATGCAGGGTGTGTGAAAAGGAAATTGAAACTAAAGCTAGAACCAGTAAAGTTGCAGATTAGTTAGCTAGATGGCTTGTTTGTAATTTATTATATTCAGTTAGTTGTAACTGAATTCGTTTTCATGTTCAGTAGGTGTGAGCTTAGAGTTGTACAGCTGTCATGATTTTATAGGCTTAGTAGTTTTAGTTTTTTGTATATAAAGGCTAGGTTGTACTTTCTATTAGAAAACTTCAGTTATTTTCTTCAATAATACTTTCAGTTTCATCTCATCACATGGTATCAGAGCAGTAGTTTTTCCTAGAGATTTTTTTCTTTCTTCTTCTTCGATCATCATCTAGATCTTTCTCTTTCTTATTCATCAGTCACTTCACTTCGAAGCTTTACCGTTCAATAATGGCGGAATTATCTTCTCCAACAATTATTCCTCAAAATCTCACAACTTCAACTTCAAATACTCAAAATCCTCTAGAAGATCCTTCATCTCCTTATTTTCTTCACCATTCAGGAAAGTCATAGTTCTGTTATTGTCTCTCCAGAACTCACCTCCATGAATTTTGCCTCATAGAAAAGATCTTTTTTGCTTATTGTTTCAATTAGAAACAAGCAAGGGTTCCTTGATGGAAGTATTCCCAAACCAGCATCTCAAAGTCCTCTCTATCTTCCTTAGATTCATTGTAATAACCTAATGATTAGATTCGTTGTAATAACCTAATGATTGCTTGGTTGTTGAGATTAATTTAAGCTCCTATAGCTTCTACAGTTTTTTTATATGGAGGAGGCTCATCAGATTTGGGAGAAATTGAATCAAAGGTTTTCACAACCTAATGATTCAAGGATTTATCACCTTCAACATCAGTTGTGTTCAATTACACAGGGCACTAAAACAATTGATGCTTATTTTACTGAATTGAATGGGATTTGAGAGGAGTTAAGAAGTTTTAGGCCATTACCATACTGCTCTTGTGGTCAGTGTAATCAACATTGTTTTCAAGTATACATAGATCTTCAACAGAAGGATTATGTCTTCAAGTTCGTGAATGGACTCAATGAGTCATTCTCAGCCTTAAGATCACAAATTATTCTTATGAAGCCTTTTCCAACTTTAGATCAGGCTTATAACATAGTGATTCAAGAAGAAAATCAGAGAACTCTTCACTTGCAGTCACAAGTTCTTGGTGATGCAACTATTATGGCTGTAAGGAAGGGGAGGTTAGACTTGGTCTGCTCACACTGTGGCAAGCCTGGGCATCTCAAAGAACAATGCTATAGATTGATAAGGTTTCCACCAAATTTTAAGTTCACTAGACCTAGAAATGATTCACATTTATCTACTGTAAGTTCTTCTGCACATCAAGTTTCTATTCAGGGCCAAGACAATGATGGTATTCTCTTTACTCCCTCACTCTCACAACTCAATTTTTCAAAGGATCAAGTTCATAAGTTAATGGCTCTCATTCAAGCTCAGAATGCTTCTCTAATTTTGCCTCAACCAAGTTCTCACACTATTGATCTTTCAGAGACACATTTGATTAATGCTGCAGGTATAAAATCCTCAGTATTTTCTGCCCCTCATTCTTATATACTTGATCAATTAGTTCCTCAAGTTTTAAAATGCTCAACATCTTGGATTGTAGATACAGGGGCAACTGACCACATAGTTTGTTCTGTTACTTTATTCACTTCTTGCTATGTTGTGTGTGGTTGTTCTGTGAGGTTACTAAATGGTTCAAGAGCTCATGTTACTCACATTGGTACTATTGTTCTTAATGCTCATCTTACTTTGCACAATGTCTTGTGCATACTTACATTCACTTTCAATTTGCTTTCTGCAAGCAAACTTACTTCTCAAAGTGATATTTATCTTATCTTTCTCTCTCATTGTTGCCTTATCCAGGTCCTCTCACCATGGATCACGATTGGCTTGGCTAAGGTTCAACAAGGCCTTTATATTTTAGACATATCTTCCATTGTTTCCAATAAAGCTGAGTCCAGCTCTAGTTCAGTTTCTCTTGTTCCTAATGTTCTGTCTTTTGTAAATACTATATCTAGTGATATATGGCACCACAGATTATGGCATATATCTATTCATAAATTTCCTTCTTTGAAATTTTTAGTTTCTTCTTCTAATAAAGAAACTTAGGTTCCTTGTGAAGCTTGTCCTAAAGCCAAAATGAAAAGGCTTCCTTTCCCAGATTCAGTTGATTTTGTCACTGGTCTGTTTGATCTTGTACATATGGATGTCTGGGGTCCCTATTCTCAGGCAAATATGAATAAGAATCACTATTTTCTTTCTATTGTTGATGAATTTTCTAAATGTACTTGGGTTTTTCTCATGAAACACAAGTCTGAAATCTCATATTGGATTCAATACTTCTATAATCTCATCTTAAATCAGTTTCATATCTCAATTAAAATAATAAGGACAGATCAAGGATCTGAATTCCAAATGAAAAGCTTTTATCATTCCAAGGGTATTGTTCATCAATAAACTTGTGCATATACCCCTAAGCAAAATGGCACTGTTGAGAGGAAACACCAGCATATTCTTAATGTTGCTCGGTCTATTCTGTTTCATGCTCACCTTTCTCTCAAGTTTTGGGGAGATGCCATACTCACTGCAGTTTATTTGATTAATAGAACCCATTCTCATATACTTTCTAATAAGTCACCTTATGAACTCTTGTTTAAACAACAACCATCCTATCAGCATCTCAGATCTTTTGGTTGTTTGTGCTATGCTGCTAATGTTATTGGTCACATGACCAAATTTGATCCTAGAGGCAGGCAGTGTGTGTTTATAGGGTATCCTACTGGTATTAAAGGTTACAAACTTTATGACTTGCAATCACACACTTGCTTTATATCCAGAGATGTTCAATTTCATGAACATATTTTTCCCTTTCATCCTAAGTCTTATATTCCTGAGTTTCAGTCTCAATCCTTTGATTCTTAAACTCTTTGCTTGCCTTCTCTACCTTCTCATTTATCTCAACTTCCCTCTCCTACTATTTCAGTCTCTCATACACCAACAATGCCTCAATCTATTCCTGTCACATTTTCCACTCCTTCACATTCAATTCCTGCAAATGTAGTTCCTAATAATTCTGAATATGATAATTCAGCTCCTGAAAAAGCAAATGACATACAAGATAATTCAGTTCCTATTCCTTTAATTCCTGAAAATCATCCTTCTCAGTCTTCTTCTCCTGTTTTTATCAGGAGAAGTTCCAGAATCTCTAAACTTCCCTCTTATCCCACAGACTAACATCATAAGCTCACCAAGCATACTGCAACTCAAGTGTCTTCTATCAACTATCCTTTGTCACACTATCTTTCTTATTCTTAATTGTCACCTTCTTTTCTGCAATTTGCTTTGTCCATTTCTTCAGATGTTGATCCTATTACTTTTGAGCAAGCAGTTCAATATCCTCATTGGCAAAAAGCCATGGATGTTGAGTTGCAGGCTTTGCTTCAAAATAACACATAGGAAGTGGTTCTATTGTCACCCAATAAAGTTCCCATTGGTTGTAAATGGGTCTATAAGACCAAATTTCTTTCAGATGGCAGCTTAGACAAACACAAAGCTAGATTAGTGGCCAAGGGTTATACCCATAAATTTGGCCTTGATTATGAAGAAACTTTTAGTCCAGTAGTTAAGCATACTACTGTGAGGGTGTTCCTAGCTTTGACTGCTATTCATGGCTGGTTTATGGCACAACTATGCGTCTGGATCGGGTTAAAAATGTAGAGTGTAACAATTACAAGTGTAATTATTAAGAGAGTAATAGTTACAAGTGTAATAGTTAAATTGTTAATTTTATCTAGCAAGTTAAGGGTAATGGACAAACTATTAATATGATTAACTGAGTTTTGTATAAAACATTAAAAAAAATTTCATGAAAAAACATAATTTAATAAAAAAGACATTTTCACAATTTTTTTACTAACTAAAAACAAATTATATATATATATTTTAAGAAAAAACCTATCATATTTTAATGAATAAAGCGATACTATAAAAAAATAAAATAAGAATAAACCTACAATCAATCATAATTTACAATTAAATAAAATAAAAAAAAAATAAATCTTCAGTTAAACAATTCTATAAATGAAATCCAAATTAAAAAAAAAAAAAGAGTTCCATAAAAAAAAAACAAAAAAAAAACTTTTCCTTTTTCTTTTTCTAATAGACAGTCGAGTCTTTTTTTTGCGCGTTTATTTTTGTTACACGTCTTTACTCTAGTCTCTCTTAGGTTAATGAATTAAAGGTTAAATGGGAGTAATTGTTAAGAATGTTAAACATTAACCTTACTATCTAAAAGCTTATCAAATAAGGTTAAAGAGAATTAAAGTATTACAGGAGTAACACTTAACCCCTTTTAACCCCGATCCAAACGCACCCTAGATGTTAACAATTCTTTTCTCAATGGTGATTTACTTGAGGAAGTTTATATGGAGCTTCCTAAGGGTTACCAGTTTCAGGGGGAGCAAGGAGTGAAATCTGGTAACACTAATACTAAGCTTGTTTGCAAATTAAACAAGTCTTTATATGGTTTAAAACAGGCTTCAAGGCAGTGGAACTCCAAATTTACTGATTGTCTAGTTTCACATGGAGTTGTTCAATTAAAGTCTGATTATTCTTTGTTTTCTAAAAGGTCAGCTGCTGGTTTTATTGTGTTGTTAGTATATGTGGATGACATTGCAATTGCTAGCAATAGCATGGTATTGATTTCAGAATTAAAGATGTTATTGAATTCTAGTTTCAAGCTTAAAGACCTTGGTCAGTTGAGATATTTCTTGGGACTAGAGGTAGCAAGGTTTGCAGGAGGCATTTCTTTATCACAGAGAAAGTATGCACTTGAATTGATTCAAGAATATGGTTTGTTAGCCTTAAAACCATCCAGCATTCCTATAGAAGTAAATCATCAATTGATGCATGATGATGATAGATTGATCCAGAATCCCTCTTTGTACAAAAATTAGTTGGAAAGCTGATGTATTTAACTTTAACAAGGCCTGATATTACATATGTTGTGCAAGTGTTGACACAATTCATTGATAAGCCTGTAGAGGTACATTTGTTTGCAGTATACAGAGTGATCAGGTATTTGAAAGGGTCACCAGGGCAAGGAATTTATTTTTCATCTCAGTCAAAAGTACAATTGGAAGCATATTCAGACAGTGATTGGGGTGCTTGCAAGGAAACAAGGAGATCTTTATCAGGTTATTGTGTTTTCCTAGGTGACTCTCTTGTTAGTTGGAAATCAAAGAAACAAACTGTTATTTCTAGAAGCTCAGCAGAAGCTGAATATAGATCAATGGCCTCTGCATCAAGTGAGCTCACATGGTTGGTTCAATTGCTGAAAGACTTTAATAAAGATCATAAGCATCCAGCAATCTTGTACTGTGATAACATTTCAGCTATGCACATTGCCAGAAATCCAGTGTTCCATGAAAGAACACAACACATAGAAATGGATTGCCATTTTGTGAGGGAGAAGGTGGTTTCTGGAAGTCTCAAGTTGGAATATGTTAAAACTAAAGAACAAGTTGCATACTTGCTGACAAAGGCTTTGCATCCAGCACAATTCAATTTCCTCTTAAACAAGATGAACATAAATAACATATATGCTCATCTTGAGGGGGAGTGTGAAAGGGAAATTGAAACTGAAGCTAGAAACAGTGAAGTTGCAGATTAGTTAGCTAGATGGCTTGTTTGTAATTTATTATATTCAGTTAGTTGTAACTGAATTCGTTTTCATGTTCAGTAGGTGTGAGCTTAGAGTTGTACAGTTGTCATGATTTTATAAGCTTAGAAGTTTTAGTTCTTTGTATATAAAGGCTAGCTTGTACTTTCTATTAGAAAACTTTAGTCATTTTCTTCAACAATACTTTCAGTTTCATCTCATCACAGGGTGCCAAATGATTGAAACCAGTCACGGAGTTAGAAATTTTTTTTATAGGGTCAAATTTCTTAAACTATAATTTATATCAATATAATATATATAATTAAGTCAATTTCTATATATTTAAAAAAGATTCACATAAAAAAAGGAAGCTAAATATAATATATGGTCAAATTTTTATAATTTTATACCTAAAATTTTTTATATTTTAGAGGTTAGAAGAATCATGACCACCATCAGCCTCATAGCTCCGTCATTGATTGAAACACCTTTAAAATATTTTTTGTAAGTTAGTATTAAATTTAAACATACGGGGGCCTTATCTTTAATGTGCTTTTGTTCTGTTTGAAAGACAACCTAAGAAAATCCCCTTATTTTATATTCTCTTCATCTTCATATACATTTCCAACCCTCTTTCTGAAAAAGCAATAAAAGAAAAAAAAAAAAAAAAAGGATTGTTAAACGTAAAGTGATTGATTAATGTGATAGATTTTAATTAATTTATAAACAAATTAGTGAAAAGGGCACAATGTTTTTAGCACCAATCTTGATTCTTGATACTTAAAAAGAAAGGTTATCACAATCTTATTATTATTATTTTTAAATTGAGATTAGATAATATTATAACATAAATTTCACATTTTTATTTTATTTTACATTTTCAATTTAGCATAAAATAAATCATTTAATTAAAATTAGAAATTTCATAAATAAGAGAAATATATTTTATTTATAATTCGACCATAAAATCAGAATTATGTTTTTTTTTTTGATAAATTTAATTTTAACTAGAGTTCAAACTCGAGATATTAAGTTTTAGAAACAATTATTATAGTACTAAAGCTTGATTGATGAATTAGGCTAAGTTTGCAGTTAAGAGTATCACAACCTTATTGGAAACTTAAAATTGCTTTTTCTAACTTTAGAAAAAGAAAAGAAAAGAATGGTTAGCGTGCTTAAACTAATCTGACTTTAATAGGATACTTTGAATAATTCTAAGCTAATTGACTTTAATTGTAGCAGTGTGGGGAGGATATACTGACTCAATTAATTAAAAAGATTGTTTAATAACCTGAAATTAATTTAGAGTATCTTCCATTAAATAAATTTACGAAAAACCTAGATCTTGCATCTGTTACTATAAACAGTAGCATCACACTTAGCACTGTAGCAGGGTCTTGTTTGACCTTACTACATTTCTTTTATGTAATTTTTTTTTCAATTATTTCATATGATTTATTCATTTTATATAATTTTTTTATTTACTTTATATAATTTTATATATAATTTATGTAATTATAATTTAGAATCATTCAAATAAGGTTCTAATATTTAAATCTTGTTAGGGTCTTATTTGAATAGTTCTAAATTATAAATTATAAAAAATCAATAAAAAGAATATAATTATTATAAATAATTATTATATGTGGATATTATTTAAATATTCTTGAGTATATATTTTAAAAAGATTATAGTATTTGGTTATTTCAGTAATATTATATACACTAAATTCTAACTATTCCTCTATATAAAAAAAACTAGAGTTAATCTAATAAGAAGAGTTTGGAGCTCCTTTTACTCTTTATATATTTTCTCTTTCTTTTTACTTTATTACTTTATATCTCTTCTTATTATTTTTTATATACTGAACTAATAAATTGATTTACAACAGTTAGCGTGGCACTACTATAGCGGTGCAACAGGTGCGATAAGTAGCAGCATCCATAAATTTAATTCTTTAAAGTACCTCATGGTATCAAATATCCCACATGGCCTCATAAGCAATTGGACAAAAAGAAAATGTAGAAATTTGTCAACTCATACATTGAAGCTTAAAATCTTCCATATTCAATTGAACAGAAACTGCTGCTTTGCCTGCTTCTACTACGAGGTTAGAGCTTTTCATAAATGGATTTACTTCTTATCTTGTTGACTGGTATTTTAATTTTGAGTTTAAACCCTAAAATTATATTTTTCTTATTTTTTATAAGAAATTTTTAGATGGTATTTGGTAAAACTGAAAATTAAATGCTGAAAATTTAAGTAATGAATAAAATAAGTGATATAATTTTTAAATAGTAAAAATATTTAAAAATTTAATTACTTATTGCATTATATAAATTTTAAGTTAAAAATTTTGACTTATCGTTTTAAATGGTTTTTTTTATTTAATTTAGATTTTTAAGACGTAGTTATCAAACAAATTTAAAACAATTAAGTGCTGAAATTTTTAATTTTAAGTGCTGAATGGTGTTATCAAACACCACCGTCTCAAGCAAAGTCAGGGAACAAATTAAATTTACAGGTTTAAATTAGATAATTTTGGATTTAAATAATTTCAAATTCAAGTAATTTTGAGTGTTTTGAGTCTAAATCAAATTACTTCAAAATTATATATTATCCATCCGATTGGAGTACATTCAAGATTTTAAGTTAAGTACATGTGAATTCACAAGTTTCATAAGATCAAATCGAATAATTTTATTAATTTAAAATATATTAAATTTAGATAAAAAAAAATAATAATAAATTGACCTTCAATTTAATTTTTAAAATTATAAATCATTCAAATTTCATATAAGGTCAAATAGATTTGAATCGATTTAAGTTATATCAGTTGAAGTCAAATTAAAATTTACGGATTCTATTTATATTTGACTTAAATTGAGAATATAGATTATAATATATGATAATTGATTCATAATATAATTAACTATTTTATTAAAATTAAAAAAAAAATATATTGTTTCTTAGGACATACTCTACGTATATGCTGCGTATGTTTTACTTCACTACTTTTATCTTCACAAGTGAGTCTTTTTTACTGACATTCACATGCAAGTATGGAAAGAGGTTCTAATTCTATTCCCACTATGAACAATGAAAATATGCTTCTATTGCTACAATTCTCAACATGTACTCTCTACCAAACGTTGTTTGCTACATTTTGTACCCAAATGCTACTTCCCACTTAAAGCTGTTAGTTGGTGGGTTGCATTTCAATTTGGATAATTCATTTCTCTTCTATGCTTCTAGGTAGGTGGCAATATCAAATAAGATATAAATTTAATATGAAATTAGTGAATTTAAATTACAAATTATCATGTTGGTATTGATTTTATGTCAACTTGATTATAATATGATAATAATTATGTTGTGTCACGAATTGACTCATTAATTTGAAAACGATACGCTTAACTCATTAATATTTACATGTCATATTGTGTTGATATATTTAACTTAATATATTATGAATTATAAAATATGTATATATAAAAAGTGCTTTTAATTTTCATTATAAATTTATATTTAACTATATTTTATGTAATAATATAAATTAATAGGATTTAATTTAATAAATTTCATAATTTTTAAATAATTTAATAATTTTTAAATATTAAAATAAAAAATTAATGAATTAAAAATTTTAAATATGTATTCGTGTCGTGTCGTGTTACCCATTAATTAAATTAATCGTATTCGTGTTTAAATTTTTGACATGATAAATTAATCGTGTCGTATTCGTGTTAATCTTTATCGTATCATCGGTATAGATCAATACGACCTGTTAACACATATTGTCGCCCTTACTTTTATCCACTGATAAGTTGTAGAGAATATTATAAGATCTCATATTTGAATCTTTATTAAAATTAAATTTATATAAAAAATTAATAAATTAATTAGTGAATTTTTTTTTCCAATCAATCAAATATATTTTCAATCAATTTACGTATATGAACGGATATTAAATTTTTTTTCTGAATAAATTTAAAAATATATTCTTAGCTCGATTTATATATTTAAAAATTTAATAAGTCTTTAATTTTACATTTAAAAATATACGTATGGTATTATTATTTGAGGTGGTGTTAAAAATATCCACAAAAAATATAGTCAAGAGGTTGATTATTAGTGAAATAGTAATAAATGAAAATAGATTGAAGAGTGGGCTGCCTAAGAATATGGGGGCACATGACATGTGTATAAGGAAAGGGCTAAACCTGTCCCATCAACACAAAGTCCTGAGGTCTCATGGGTCACACCAGCTACAACCAAAACTGACAGATGCTCACTTATCACTTTCAACTCACAAAACTACATTACAAATCCCCCAATTTTTTTCACTTCTCTAATCAATCCAATTCTTCATACTTTTTTTTTTTTTGTCAATCAAGTCTCGAGTTTTTTTTTTCAAAAAAAGCTTTATATAATATTATTTTTGAGCATCAAGAGGAAATTCGAACTCATTGAAATTAATGGGTCGGATTCGAGTATGTTTATGATGAGTGTATAGACCTATGTCCATTAATTATTAATTAATTAATTAATTAAAAGATAATATATGAATATTATTTTAAGAGATATTATTTTAGAAGATATTATTTTAAAATTTTAAAAAGATTTGTTGAATTATTTTAGAATTATTTTTGAATTAAGATAATTTTTTTATGATAAAAAGATTATAACAATTCTTATCGAAAAGACACTATATATATCATAAGTGATATAGTAAAAAAGTATCAGTTTTTCAGTAAATAGAAACTGACAATAGAATACAATTTTCTATTTGAGACTAAGAAAAGATTCTTAAACTGTCAGATAGTGAAATCCTTCTTTTGGTAGGTAAATTTGTTTACTCATTTATTTTAGATTATGAATTTAACAGAATTAAAATATATTATTAATCATATATACATTTATGATAGAATTATATCTTAATGTAAAAAAAAAAAACTTTATGTTAGGTCTTTGCAACAAACCTCCAAATATATTTGACCAAAAAATTAAGCAATATAAGAAGATTAGGTAAGAAAATATGAAAGTATGGAAAATTAGGTAGCAAAAAAATGTTAATTAACAAACAAGTGGTAACTTTTTTTATTTTTTATTTTTAAAACTTCTTAAGATTTAGGATGCTTATAATTAACAAATGCTATTGTTTAATATTTTATTCAATATAGACATGAAATATTTTAGAAAATTAATTATTAAACTATCAAATAATAAATAAAATTATAAATAAATTGATGTCAATGATGCTTAACTCAATTAGCTAAAGCTAAGAAAATATTTCATATTCGAATCTTATTAAAATATTTTATAAAATACAACAATCCATTTGAAAAAAATGTATATATATTTGAGGACTCAAATTAAAAAAAGAGTAAAGTTAAAAGGAGTTTCTGTGTAATTATCGTAATAAAGGAATAATCAAAAGATACAAAATGGGGGGAAAAAAAAAAAAGTTGGTTAGTGGTCTAATTTTGCTGTAGGAGAAACTGATGCAGTAACAAGTATAAATGCTTTGTAATTGCTTGGAAGGGAAAAACATGGTCCCATGATTTAAGAAATCAAATCTCAACTAAGCTTTTTCGCAGCACACAGCAGGGCAATCATAATACCCCATGTTACTCAGTCACATTAGTTCTAGTTTCGAATAATGTCACTTTTGTCTTTGTTAAAGAATGAAATTAAACCTATGTGAAATGCAAGTATGTCACAAAAAATCTTTTTATCTCATTCATGTCTACTTGTGTATTGTCAATTTGTCATGTCACAATTTGTTTAAAAGTTGGTCTATGGACAATCATGTTTAGCTGCTAGTGATTAACAATTCATACTTAATAGTTAGTGGTTAATGATCAATCATTAAAGTCTCAAACGCTAAAATTTAGAAATTAGAAATTTTATAAGATTTTGATTTTAAATTTGACTGATTTATTATTAAATTTTCAAATATTACTCCTGATATTATTGAAAAATAAATCTCATATTCAATAAATATAAAATATTAAAATAAATAATTGAGTATTCAACTTAATACAAGCTAATTAATTTTATATAAATAGATTCTAACACTTATCTATTTATAAATTTACATGTTTACAAGTTTATAAATTTTAATTTGGTATTAGAGTTTCGTACCCAAATGATTATTGGACAACTGATAATACCAGCCGATCCATTTATGACCAAATGTCAACTGTCTGTTATGTTGGGCTATAAACCAGTCAGTTGCATTTGATAAATAGTTAGGTGATCACACATAATAATATGTAGTGAGAATGTATACTTAACCTTACAAGACTCTCACCTCAATCTCACTTAACACTAACAGCCCGTTTAGTATATAAAATTACTTAATTAAACTCTGCAGTATTAATAAATAATACTATATTTAGTATATATGATTCAAGTTGGTTTAATAATTTTAAAAGTTTAGCTAACTCACGAAATCAGTATTATTTAAAATTTAACTTTCCATATTTTTAGCAATTCCTATCCAGTGGGATTAATAATCTCATTGTTTACTAATTTTAAGAATTACGAATCCGTGAATTAAACGGGCTCTAAGTGTAAGTTTATGTGAGATTTATAACTATCATTATTTGCCCTTTCCTCACTTAGACTGTTGGTAGATTTGGTGCTTGAAACATAACATCACAAGGTGTGGAGGGAAATAAAAACACTCAAAAAATCAACACAATGAAAGATATATAATGACACTATGGATGAATCATATATTAAGAACAAAAATTAATAGAGAATTATTGAAACCAAACACAATTCCTTATTTATCTTTATATAACGCTATTAATTGTTGGTGCTTGATTACATATACTACTAATATAGAGGAAGTTGTAATTATTAGAAAGAAAGAGTAATTAAATGCACTATCAAATTGAACTGCGTTGATACTAGCATATCACCTACTTATGGTTGTTGAAAACCACCTTGCAAAAAAAAACTTTTTCCCATTTAAATGGGAGTAGAACATCTTGTAGATATTAGTATCTATCTTTATAATTTAATTTATTCTAATTTAATCAATCCTCACCTCACGTGCTTTTGGTAGGCAATTCACCTGGTTTTATTAACATGATAATTTAGGTATAAAAGTTTGGCATTTTGTGATCTTATAGAAACTCACACAAGAAAAGAGGATGATAATAAGAAAATCTTATTTCACGACTAAAGCCCCGTTTGTTTTCAAGAATATCAGCATAAATTTCACAAAATCAATGGATTGTAGTTTAGTTTTTCGCTTGATTTGAAAAATTGAGTAATATTCTATAGACTTATTAAAATTTATCATATTTCAAAACCTTCAAAAATGAAAATTTTGAAAATTTATATGAAATGTGAGTTTTTAATTCTATGAATTTTGTTCAAATTCATCATGTCAAACAAAGCCTAAGTTATTAATGGAAAAATTCTTACTTATACAAAGTGCATAGGTTTATTTAATATACCAAACCAATGAGTGATAAGATATTTTAGCCAATATATATCTCTTATCTATTTTTTACCTAGTGAAAAGATACAAATACTTTTTTTTTTATATATATTTTTATCTTATTGGATTGGTATATATATCAAATATACGTAAAAATTAGTTATTATTAATGTACATCACATGATATATATAAATAATATATATTTTTTATATGCATTGAGAATCCTTAAAATTTTTAGAATTCAAACTATTCACCTTTTAATTTTTATATTATTAAATATATGTTCGAGTACTAAACTATTACTCAATAACAGACAACATATAATTATTAATTAATTGCTCAATATATTAGAGATTGTTTAGTATCATTTCAATTTTTTATTTTTTTTACACTAAAAATTGACATCTATTGAAAAACATATTGACGAATTTTTTTTTTGGAAGTTACATCCTCTATTGTTTTTTTTTTTTTTTTTTTTTTTTTAAATATCAATCTCACAGTCAATTTTTTTTTTATACATTTTTGTTATCCTTGTTATCTTTTACACGGTTGTTTTCTTATTTTCTTTCTTTTTTATGGTTTTCATTTGTCTTTCATTCTCACGGTTTTCATTGAAGATAATTAATGATTTATAATATGCTATGTTAAGAGTTAGTTTCTGATGAGTTCTAAAATTATCCGGTACTGTTGATAGAGGGTCCGGCTAGGGGGTAGGACCTGTGAACAGAGAAAAATAGGATCAATGACTCCCGGGGGTTGACCCCTAGGGGAGTCTCCGATGCTCAAGTCAGCGAGAGAGTTTTAGAGAGAGAGAATTATAAGTTAGGATCATTTCTCTTTCTCTTTTCATTACCTTTTATAGGGAAGGGTAGGGACCCCCATGGACGCTTGTCCTATGCCTATTTGAGGTCATTTTTATCCCTCATCAAAGGCCCCCCACTCTCTAGTCTGATCGAGTGTATCGAAGAGAAGGCTAAGGGAGTAGTTCATTGCTTGTGATTCATCTGAATTGTGGATGAAATTGTCAATTTGACTACATCTGGTAGCGTTGATATGAAGACTGCTGGATGTTTGAATGAAGATGATGAGCTGAAAGCTCGATCTGGAGGCAACTGTTTGCCTGATGAGGCGAGCTTAGGAGCTCGGTCTGAAGGCAGCTGTGTGCCTGATGAGGCAAGCTTAGGAGCTCGGTCTGAAGGCATCTCGATGTTATGAACAGAGATGCAAACTGTATGATTGCCATATCATAATGTGGTCTTATGGTCTTCGATGCCACAATATGTGGACTTATAGATTCCATGTAACTTCAAGTCTTCAAGTCTCCCATTCTTCATATAATATACCTTCTTGAGGAAGGTCTTAGTAAATGACATGCCTAACTGAGAGGTTTGTAGATAGACTGCTTCGTCAGCCAAAGGCAGGTCTTTAGATGAAATGCTTTGTCAGTTGAAGGCTCAAATAAGGATAATATCACATGCCTCGTTGATTGAGGACCTTAGAGCTTCGCTGGAGACTTTGGAGCTTCGCTATCCGATGTCTTCGCTTGATAGACTTCGTCATCAGAGGTCTTCGCCTGATAGACTTCATTTACTAGGCTTTAAACAATTGACGAAGCCCCCATTTACTTGATAGAGTTATTCGAATAATATACCTCGTTGATCGAGGACTTAAATAATTTGCCCCATCCATCGAGGTTTTCGTAAATTCTCTTCAAATAATCTGCTTCGTTGACTGAGGACTTTAGAAATCCGCCTAGCTTATCGAAGTCTTCATATGATAACTTGCCTCTTTGACCGAGGACTTAGAGAAAACCAGCATCTCTCATCGAGGTCCTATGTAATAATGTGCCTTATCATGTGAGGGCTTCGGGAAATCCTATTTCGTCAATTGAGGATTTCAAAGATTTCTTTCACCGAAGGAGTTCTTCGAAGTCCATGGAGAGATGGTAGTGAAGTGACGCTCTTCGGGAGGTAAAGCTCTTTAGCATGAAGCTTTTCAACCCGGAGTCTTCTTTTAACCTCTTGATCTCTTGAATTGTTCTTTAACTGAGTCATTTTTTTGGGCCTTAGGTGAAACTCATTAGATTCTTTGAGAGATCCGCATTCTTAAGGGTCCAACACCTAAATTCTCTTAAGGCTCGATTTTTCTTCAGATGAACTGTTTTGTCAGCCAAAAGACTTTAAGGTTTCACTTTGCCAAAGAAGGTCTTTGGATAGATTGCTTCATCAGCCGAAGACTGTAATAATAAGATATGCCTCATCCATAGAGGACTTTCAATAATTTGCCTCACTTAGAGGACTTTTAGAAAACCTGCCTCGCGTAGAGGGCTTAGACAATTTGCCTCGCTCATGGGAGGACTTAGATATCTTGCCTCCTTCGTAGGAGGACTTATAGATCCATTTCGCCTGTCAATGCAGGACTCAAATAATTTGCCTTATTCTCTAAGGTCTTAGAAATCCATGCCTCACTCGCGAAGGACTTTAGATAAGATGCCTCACTGATCGAGGACTTTAAGAATAATTTACCTCACCTAGAGGTCTTCAAGAATAAATCTACCTTGACTTTTTGAGGACTTGTATGATAATCTGCCTCGACTGTCGAAGACTGAGAAATCCGACTTGCCAAGAGGTCTTAAATAATGTTATGCCTCATCAATCGAGGATTTAGAAATCCACCTTGCTGATTGAGGTCTTCATATAATTTGCCTCACTGAACGAGGACTTTAGAGAAACCCAGCCTCATCAATAGAGGACTTTAAGGAAACCTGCCTCATTGATAGAGGACTTAGATAATAATTTGCCTCGAATTTATCGAGGACTTATCTGCCTCGTCAGATGAGAAGTTATATAATAATAATATGTCTAGCGATTTACTAGGTCTTTTACTTTGATTCACCAGGACTTTTGCCTAGCGATTTGCTAGAACTTTCGCCTAGCGATTTGCTAGGACTTTCGCCTGGATTCACCAAGTTTTTTGGTAGGACTTTCGCCTGGATTCACTAGGACTTTCGCCTAGTGATTTGCTAGGACTTTCGCCTAGCAATTTGCTAGGACTTTCGCCAGGATTCACCAGGACTTTTGCCTAGTGATTTGCTAGGACTTTCTCTTAGCGATTTGCTAGGACTTTCGCCTGGATTCGCTAGGACTTTTGCCTAGAAATTTGCTAGGACTTTCGCCTGGATTCACCAGGACTTTTGCCTAGTGATTTGCTAGGACTTTTGCCTAGCGATTTGCTAGGACTTTCGCTTGGATTCACCAGGACTTTTGCCTAGTGATTTGTTAGGACTTTTGCCTAGCGATTTTCTAGGAATTTCGCCTAGCAATTAGCTAGGACTTTCGCCTGGATTCACCAGGTCTTTTGCCTAGTGATTTGCTAGGACTTTCACCTAGCGATTTGCTAGGACTTTCGCCTGGATTCACCAGGACTTTTGCCTAGTGATTTGCTAGGACTTTCGCCTAGCGATTTGCTAGGACTTTCGCCACGATTCACCAGGTCTTTTGCCTAGTGATTTGCTAGGACTTTTGCCTAGCGATTTACTAAGACTTTCGCATAGATTCACCAGGTCTTTTGCCTAGTGATTTGCTAGGACTTTCGCCTGGATTTGCCAGGACTTTTGCCTAGCGATTTGCTAGGACTTTGACCTAGCGATTTGCTAGGACTTTTGCCTGGATTCACCAGGTCTTTTGCATAGTGATTTGCTAGGACTTTCGCCTGGATTCACCAGGACTTTTGCCTAGTGATTTGCTAGGACTTTTCTTCTCTATTGTGGAGAGCTTCGCCTGTTGAGATTTAGCCTGGAGTATTTGTCATAATTGACATGTTGTCTCTACTTTCCTTTTTTGAGTCTATCCCAACTGCTTCTTTGTTGATATTTTTTTGCTAAGTTGAGCATTATTATGCTTGATGCTTTTATGCCAAGTCAAACATTGTTGTTCGAGTCGAATGATAAATTCTGTAATCTTTCCTGTCACAAACATGGATTATACAAGCATATTTACAGATAAAATATCATATGTGTGATTTATGAATCACAAATTTATGCAAGATGCTCATTCTGGCCATATGGCAATATTTGTAGAAAAATATTTATATGTGTACCATGAATTCATGCAAAGTCTAAGTATACTTTAATTATTTTCTACTCAATAAAGAGTAATTTATTAGCATTTATTGCTAATAGAGCATGTTGTGAGCTGAAATTAATTCATTTAAGTAATGAATTTCAATTAAATCATGCACAATGATTTGCATGTAAAAGTGATTTTGTGCACTTTGAGAGACTCTTACTCCCCCGCAAAAATAATAGATTCAATTAGAATCTATTGTAGGAGATTAATCTGTTTTAAATATCACTTTTTGAGTAATATTTGGTATGTAAAATGACATTTGAAAGCACAATGAAGCATGCATTATCCTCATATATGGCATACCATTTCATGCTATATGATCATAGCAAATAATTAATTCATGCCAAAATATGCATATATTTGAGTTTTATTTAAGCAATTAATATTGCGAAATTTAAATTAAAGCATGAAAAATATAAACATATCTGAATTAGGCAATTTGCCTTCAGCCTTCATCCTTTGGGCTTCGCCTCTTCGACCTTCGTCTCTGGTCTTCGACCTTCGTCATTGCTCTTCGACTTTCGTCCTTAGTCTTCGACCTTTGACCTTCATCTCTAGTCTTCGACCTTCCACCTTCGATCTTCATCTCTGGTATTCGACCTTCGTCTCTTCGACTATATGGTCTTTGCCCTTGGTCTTCGACCTTCGACCTTC
>CATKHJ010366151.1:0-12536 GCA_949750685.1 Vernicia montana | reverse complement strand
CGATCTTTAATTCTCTGCACTATTGCCTTTACTTTTCTCAAGTATTTAGCCATGCTTTCTTCTTTGGCTTCAAATTCCCCATTGATCTGACCAATTACTAGTTGAGAATCACTGTGAATTTTGAGAGCTTCTAATCGAAGATAATCTGTTAGCATTAGACCCTGGATCATAGCTTCGTACTTGGCAGTATTATTAGTGGTAGCAAAGTCTAACTTTGAGGCATACTCTAATAAAAATCCATCTTCTTTCCTCAGGACTATACCTGTTCCACTTCCATCATTTCCACTAACTCCATCCATATAAAGCTCCCAAGTAGAATGATCTAGAGAATTAAACATTTTTATCTTCGTGCTTACTTCTTCTTTGAATATCATATCCTATTTTTGTAGTTCAGAGCCGAACAAACATTCAGAAATGAAGTTAGCCAAGGCTTGAGCTTTAATTGCAGCTCGAGGTCTGTATTGTAATCCATATTGGCCTAACTCAATTGACTAGCATAACATTCTTCCCGACAACTCTAGATGTGTAAAATTTTTTGAAGTGGTTGGTCAGTGATCATTATCCCCTGGTGAGCTTGTAAATACACCTTGTATTTTCGAGAGGACAAGAGTAAGGCATAAGCAAGCTTTTCTAAGGGGATGTAATTTAATTCAGCTCCTTGCAAAACTTTGCTGAAGTAGTAAATGGGTTTTTGGACAGACCCTTCCTCTCTAATCAGCACCGAACTGATAGCTTGATTCGAAGCAGATAGATAAATTAACACTTCTTCATTAGGCAATGGTCTGCTTAGAATTTGTGCTGAGCTAAGGAAGGCTTTAAGTTATTTGAAGGCTTCTTGACATTCACCTGACCATTCGAAGGAGTTAGTCTTTCTCAACTTCTTGAGAAAGGGCATGTACTTTTCGGTAGATCGGGACAATAACCTATTGAGTGCTGCTATTCTCCCTATCAGTCTCTATACTTCTTTCGTGTTGCGAGTAGGTGCCATGTCTAGGATGGCCTTCACTTTATCTGGATTTGGCTCAATCCCTCGTTCACTAACCATAAAGCCTAAGAATTTTTCTCTTTTGATGAAGAAGGCACATTTTTCTAGGTTGAGCTTCATATTATATCGGTTCATCACTTTAAATACTTCTTTCAAATCTCGCATGTGATCTTCGAAGCTTTTACTCTTCATTATCATGTCATCTATATAAGCTTCGAGATTTCTGCCTAGTTGTTCCTTGAACATCTTATTAACAAGCCTTTGATAGGTAACCCCTGCATTTTTAAGATCGAAACGCATAGACACATAACAATAAATGCCTTTTTCTGTGATAAAATATGTATTTTCCTTATCCTCCGAATACATCTTTATCAGGTGATAGCCTTGTTTTGCGTCAAGCGAAGATAAGTACCCATATCCTGCAATGGAATCTATAAGCTTATCCATCATAGGCAATGGAAATGAATCTTTAGGACATGCTTTATTGAGATCAGTGAAGTTCACACACATTCTGAAACTCCTATTAGCCTTCTTAACCAACACCATATTGGCCAACCATTCTGGATATTGGACTTCTCTGATGAACCCAACTTTTGTTAACTTGTCCACTTCAGCATCAATCACTACTTGTCTTTCTACCTCGAAGCATCTCTTTCTTTGTTTTATGGGTTTAAACGTTGGATCAACATTGAGCTGATGCATTATTATGTCTGGACTCACTCCCTTCATTTCTTTCGAAGTCCATGCAAAGCTTGATGAATTTTCCTTAAGAAAATGTTGAGCTTCTACTTTCTGTTCGACCATTAGGGAGGAATTGATAAGCAAGAATTTTTTTTGATTTTTACTTTCTAACGAAGAACTTTTCTAATTCTTCTATTGGTTTTGTTCACTGAGGCAGAACTTTGTTCACTTTCTCTGCTGCTGATTCAATCATAGCCACTTTTTCGATGACAACATTGTTTTTCTTCCTCTTCCTGTCTTGCTCTCTTTTTTCTTCAATCTTTTTCCGTACCCCGTATATATGGAATTCTCCTCCTTCTGCTTTAGGGATAGTCATCTGTAACCTTCTAATATTGATCAAAGCATCCAATTCATATAGTAATGGCCTCCCTAGAAGGACATTGTATGTCATGGGAATCTGTACTACTACAAATGTGGCCATCACTGTAACATGTTCAGGGGCTATGCCTATTGTGAAATGCAATTTTGTCATTTCGAGTGCAGGTACTTTAGACCCATCTAGTGTTTGAACTGGGTTGTTCAACTCTTCAAGGTCTGTCTCCTTTAACCCCATCTTCTTGTATGCTTCATCCGTTATTAGATTTCTGAACTGCCATCATCTACTAAAATTCTTTTCACTACAAAGTTGGCAATGACAGCTTGGATGACAAAGGGATCTGTATGTGGAACTCTTAGATTGTCTCCACTTTCTCTGTTGGCCCATACCTTAGTTCCACTATAGCAAACAAACTCTGGCTTTTCTCTACTTATGGCTAAGGCTTTAGCCTTATTCTTGCTGATTATTGCTTCATCAGGACCTCCAATCAATCATTCACAATTTGCTTGTCTTTGTCTTGGTTTGTCCCAGCTTCTTCTCTATTTCCCCTCTTCTTTTTCACAAATGACCCAAATAGCCTCTTTTGATGAGCTTCTCTATCTTTTCTATCAATAATCGACAATCGTTTGTGTTATGACCGTGAATATTATGGAAGAGACAATATTTAGTTTTATCTCTGAGCTCTGGGTCCCTTCATATTGGTTTCGGCTTAGTCCATATATTTTGATCTTGAAAAGACATAAACACTTCGGTTGGACTAGCATTAAGGGGGTGAACTTTGAAGTATCGAAGCGAGGTGGTCTCCCAGGGCCTCTTCATCTTGACCCCCTTTTCTGCTCATCTTTATGACCCACCTCTTTTTTCTTTTTTGATCTTTTCTCTTCCTGGTTGTAAACTTCATCTCTTTTTCTTTTTGCGAACTAACTAGAGCGATAAGCGTCATCTTGGCGGATATATTTTTGAGCAATGGCCATGGCTTCTTCTAGAGACTGAGGAACATGCTTACATAAAGCTTTAAAATAATCTTGATGATTGGTACCATTTTAAAGCGCTTCAATCGTTCTAGCTTGATCAAGCTTTGTTACTTTCAATGCCTCTCTGTTGAAGCAAGCTACATACTCTCTGAGTGTCTCTCCCTCCTTCTGAGTTATTTGCTCTAGAGATTGAGTCCTTTTTTCCATCGGGATACTGGCTGCGAACCGATACATAAAGCTTTCAGCAAGTTGTCTGAACGAACTAATTGTTCCTTCTTCTAGTCCATCAAACCACCTTGTGGCTGCTCCTTCTAATGATCCCCGGAAGGCTTTGCATAGTATTTTGTCATTAGTAGTTTGAATTTCTATAGCATGTTTATAATCCATGACATAGACTCTAGGATCAGACTTACCATTATACTTCTGAATACTTGGCTGCTTGAATTTTTTTGGCAATATAAAGTCACTAATTCTTCTCACAAATGGTGACTTAAGGGCAAGCGTCAAGTTCTTATCCATAGTCTTCTTTCCTCGGTCCTTTCCCAACTTTTCTAGAGCTTTTTTCATTGCTTCTCTGACATCTTCATCTCTATGCCTATTGGTCACTTCTTGACCTCTTTTACTTTTGTGATCTCTTCGAAGAGATGAAGAGGCAGATTGTGACACTTTTGCCCTTCTTCTATCCCCCCTTCCTGATTTTCTATCAAGAACTTCTCCTTCTCTACCTCTTTTTTGTCTTCTGTCTCCTCTTCTACTAGCTCATTCTTCATGATCTATCTGATCTCCTTGATGATGATGGGAACGTCTTCCTTCTCTAGAAAGTTCTCTATTTCCATCATGTGTACTATTTTCACCGCCATGCGAATGTTCCTCAACAAGAGGAGGAGTTTTGTCTCTGCCAATTTGGCCTATCACCGAATGAATCATTACTCCTCTTGACTTATCCGGTGCTCTCCCCTCTTCGACTTTTGGAAGGTGTGTAGGTATAGGTGAAAAGGTTAATTGTCTATTCACCACATCCCTTGGGTTAGTTTCAGGCACAATACTTACATTTGGTGCAAGAGGAGTAAAAGGTGGTTATGTAGTTTTCATGGTAGTAGCTAAAGCATGCAAGAACTGCATGGCAGGTGCTAGATCGGGGGGTAAGGAGCTAGTAGGAGCGGTGCTGGGACTAACTGCATTTTGCCTAGTAAGCAATGCACTTAAGTGTTGAAAAGAAGCTGTTAGGTCCACAGTTTGAGGAGTTGGGACAACTGTAGGTGGAGTCAGGTGTGTTTCTTGAGGGATAACACTTGTTGTGGGATTTATTGGTATAGGAGGTGTGTCTTTCTCAGTAGGATTAGTCACTGCTACGTGTAAGAGAATGTTTTGCAGGCCAAAAAAAGTGTTTTTTTGGAGTTGAGAGGAGATAGTTAACTATTTATAAAGTAGAAAAGCAAGCCAGTGTAGCAAGCTTCAAAGAAAGGAAAATGGTGGTTCTTACCCAGTAAGTTTAACCAGTCGTTCCCCATAGACGGTGCCAATTTGATCAGTTTAAAATCAACAAGAGGAAACTGGGCTGAACTTGTTGATATTAGGCTTTGTTCTTAGTAAAAAACCTTACTGAAGCTTGCAAAAGAGGAAGAATCACATCAAAGGGCCAAGCCTTTTATACTATGTGAGTCCTCTCTCTAGGTTGGTGGGTGATAGATGTGATCGGTGGACAGGTTCTGCTATGGCATACTAGGTCATCATAATTTTATATCTCACGTGAGAGTAGAAGCTACCCTATAACTGACACAAAGTGGTAGTTAAGCTGAAGTGAGAGATGTGATAGATCACTTTTTTTATGACGAAGCCCTTCATTGTGAGTATGCTTTGTAGTTTAGGAGAAAAACTCATTGATGGAAACTTCTTCTTTGAAGAAGTATCGTTGAAGAGGTGCATGCAAGGGCTCTCTTCGATTAAGATAGGAGAGGGCTCGCTAAGTCATAACTTTGTGGGCCCGTCATGGGCAAAGTGTATCTTAGATCTCTCTAAGTGCAATTAGATTATTTGAAAGATCTCTTTGAAAGTTTCTTTGGGCTTCTCTGGGCTCATAGAATGAGGACTTGATTCACATATTATCTTGGCCCATCTGGCCCAAAGGGCATGTCTAAATTCTATCCTCATCACAAAATAATTGAAATTTTATTAAAATTAAAAAATGCATCAAATTTAATATATATTTTTTTTGTTAATATAAAAATAAATATCACTAAATATGAAAAGAATTAATTTATCAAAATATCAATAACATTCTAAATTCATAAAAATTTCATAAATATAAGAATTAAATGACTTATTATTTTAAATATAATTATATAAAAATATAAAAATATTTATAATTTTACTAAAATAAATTATTATTAACAAAATAAAAAATTTATGTGCGACACATGTGGTTAAAAAATTAGTTTGATATAAAAAGATATTCATTTCACTCATAAATTTAATTTTATGAAATATAATATAAATAAACTAAATTTTATTATTTATAAAATAAATTTTATACTTCCAATCCAAAGGGCTAAAATGAATCCACTTAAATGATTATTTGTTGGGATTTTGTCTCAAATTCCTTGTTGGAAAATGATTTGCTTAATAATAAAGTTTTGTATTTAAACTAGTGTTCAAGTTGAATTTGGATTAAAATAAATAAAATAGTATCCAAATTGGATTAAGATTTAAATTAGAAGCCTATATATATATGAAGAGTTGGTCATATAGATAGTATGATTGATTAATAGTAGACATTGTAGTAGAGGTTTAGTGTTAAGCTAAGATAGTGTGGTGTGATGCAAAGTGCATGAATAGAGTGTCTTTGTATAAAATTATGAGAAATTATTTTGTGAGTATTTAATTAATTAGTGATTGTATTTGTTAATTTATTAGTGAATTTATTTTTTAGAGTAGACTTACGCCGGATCACGTTAAACTTTAAGTTTCCATCTATTATATTATTTGTTGTGTGAGGTATTTTTTCTTAACAAGTGGTATCAGAGTCATTGGTTCAAAATATCAAAATTTGTGGGAATGACGAGATCAAAGTTTGAGGTGGAGCTCTTTAATAGGAAGAATAATTTTAGTTTGTGGTAGAGTATTGTGAAGGATATCCTTGTACAACAAAGATTAATTAAAGTTTTGAAAGAGGAGTAGTCATCAACAATTAAAGATGAAGAATGGGAGGATTTACAATAAAAAGTTGTAAGTACAATTCGATTGGCCTGAACCCCCTAATGTGAAGTATGATGTGTTAGACGAGACATATCCAACTAGCCTGTGGAAGAAATTGAAAGATTTATATATGTCAAAGTTACTTACCAACCAACTGTATTTGAAGAAAAAATTGTATGGATTCAATATGAATGAAAGTATCAGTGTTCGGGACCACTTTAATACCTTTAAAAAGTTAATTACTCAGTTGGTTAGTTTGGGGTGTAAAGATTAAAGATGAGCCAATAATCCTTTTGGCCTATCTCCTATCGTCTTATGAAAGTTTAGTAATAGCAATGACAATTAGAAAGAAGCCAGTGATGGTGAAGGAAGCTACTGCTACTATTTTGGAACATGAGAAATTAAAGGAGGCAAAAATTAGAAATGATGGTGGAGCTTTTGCAGTGAGTTCTAGTCGTGGTAGAAGTAATTCAAGAGGAAAATATAGAAGAAATAGTATATCAAACTCGAGTTCGAAACCATGAATAGACTATGCTGATAAAGAATGTTATTATTGTCATAAGAAAGGGCACATCCAATACAATTGTAGGAAAATGAAAAAAGATCTTGCAGAATTTAATCAATTCAATAAGAGTCTTGGCAAGTTCGTAAATGTTGTAATTGAAGAGGATGGGTCTACAAATCTTGCAATTGAAGATGATGGTATTTTTGAGATTGATATGCTTAATAATGTTGATGTGGTTTATGAAAAAGAAAAGGCAATAGATCCATTATATGATGAATGGGTGATGGATTCCGCTTGCCCTTTCCATATTTGCTTGAAGAAGGAATGGTTTGATAAAATTGAAGATTGTAAAGATGAACGTGTAAAACTAGCCAATGATGAGAAGGTGGAGATTGAAGGTGTTGGTAGAGTGAAAATTGAGATGCATGATGGTAGTGTGAAAACACTTGGAGATGTGAGGTATGTTTCCAAGTTTAACAGTCTGTTTGGAATAAATGAATTTCACAAAATTTTGTGGAATTCATTTCGAATTCCACATTTTTAAAAGGTTTTGTGTTAGGAACATTAAAAAATATTCATTTCAATTTTATGAATTCAATTCTATAGAATTAAACATAACTAAACCAAATTCTATTAAAATATGTAGAATTTCCAAATGAATTTCACAAAACTAAGAACGTGTAAAACTAGCCAATGATAAGAAGGTAGTGATTGAAGGTGTTGATAGAGTGAAAATTGATATGCATGATGATAGTGTGAAAACACTTGGAGATGTGAGATATGTTCCCAAGTTAACAGTCCGTTTGGAATAAATGAATTTCACAAAATTTTATGGAATTCATTTCGAATTCCACATTTTTAAAAGGTTTTGTGTTAGGAATATTAAAAAATATTCATTTCAATTTTACAAATTCAATTCTATGGAATTGAATATAACTAAACCAAATTCTATTAAAATATGTACAATTTCCAAATGAATTTCACAAAACTAACAAAATAATTATTATGGACAAAAATATCCTTTTTTTCTCATGCTCTTTCTCTCTTCTCCTCTCATCTCTCTCTACTACACTTTCTTTCTCTCTCTCTCTAACATTTTTTTTGTTAACTAATTTTTTATTATATTTACAAATTAAATATTAATTATAAATATAAAATATATTTATTTTTAGTTGTTTTATTTTTTTTCTAATTATATTTGTCATATTGAGGGTATTTTAGAAAATAAGAATAAAAACAACTCATTTATAAATTTGTTCCAAATATTAAAAAATATATATATAATTCAATTGAATTTTATATTTTAAGTTGTGTTTTTCCAAACATGAGAATTCATTTGTAAATGAATTCCATATTTGTAATTCATTTGTTCCAAATGGGTAGTAAGAGAAATTTGATTTCCTTGGATAAGTTGGATTTTTTGGGATATGGATGTTCTATACAAAGTGGTAATGAGAGTTAGCTGAGGTGCTATTGTGATCATGAAGAGTGAAAAGTTTGAAAGAATAAATCTTTATAAATTGGTTGGTAGCACAATTATTGATGGATCTTTATAGATTGGTTGGTAGCACAATTATTGATGGTGTAACTCATGGTGGAGCATATAATGAATTAAAAATAAAAGTGTATTTTTGGTGGCATCTACTAAAAAGATGCAATTCAAAATTGAGTTGAAAAATTGAAGATTTAATGAAATTTGAGTCAATGTGAAGATTGTTAAGATTTTATCTCAAATTCTTTGTTGAAAAAGATTTGCTTAATAATGAAGTTTTGTATTTAAATTAGTGTCCAATTTGAATTTGGATTAGGATAAATAAAATAGTATCCAAATTGAATTTGAATTTAGATTATAAGCCTATATATATGAAGAGTTGGTCATATAGAAGTAGTATGATTGATTAATAATAAAGATTGTAGTAGAGACTTAGTGTTAAACTAAGATAGTGTGATGTGATACAAAGTGTATGGGTAAAGTGTTTTTATATAAAATTATGATAAATTATTTTGTGAGTGTTTAATAAATCGGTAATTATATTTTTTTTAAGATAATTAGTTATTATATTTATTGATTTATTTTATAGAGTAAATTTATGTCGAACAACGTTAAATTTTGAGTTCTCATCTATTATATTATTTATTGTATGAGATATTTTTTCTTAATATATATATATATATATAAAGGTGATATGTATATATAGTGGGTCTTCCTCTCAATAAATATATTACTATTTATTGTTTTTCTTAATCTTTTATTAGTTATTACCTTGGCTGCACTTAATCTCCTTTGAGGGTTTCTTTTTTTTTTTTTTTTTTTAATTTGCAAAGATAAATGCAAAAAGATTGAAAATTTATATTAGATCTTAATTTTTTCTTTTTATTTTTTTACTCATATACTATAATATTCTCCATATTAATCCCCGTTTGTGTTGCATTTTATGGGGTTGTGATTGTGGGTCTCAAGGATAAGCTTTAATGGGAAACAACTTTGTAGCCCCTTTATGCCATGCCAGATGCCCTTTGGGAGCCAGTACAGAGTATGAATTATTAAGATAGCTGTAGTGTGTCCTACACTACACTACCCTAACATCCTTAATTTGCATCTTTCCCTTTTACCCAAAATATTTTCATATGCTTCTAGAATCTTGACCTTTTTTTATTTTTCTTAATTTATATAAATTTTTTTAAGGAGTACTAAAAATTGAAAATAATATATTTAATATGCCATGTTTTATTTATATATTATAGCTTCATTTTAGAATAAAATGAAATTTCTGTTTATGAATAAAATGTAAAAAAAAAGTAAAAAAAATATTATGTGATTACGGTTATTTTTATTTTGGGTTTGTGATTTTTTTTTTTATAAAATAAGATTTAAAATTTTTATTATTAACACTTTAAAATTTACAGTCTTAACACCGTCTGAGACTGTTGATGTGTTGTTCACGTCGTAAAATAAGAAAACATCAAATATACTTTAAAAGTAATATCTATCTTTATTATTTTTTTAATATAAATGAAGGAGAAGTTGAATGGATAATTTGAGAGGAATATCGCACTCCATTCATTAATAAATAACAATTTTAAATCATAAATCAACTTTTTTTTAATCTTTGAAAGAATTTGATATCTTGAAAATTTGAGAAAATAAATTAAATATGTACCCACTAACATTAAAATAAGTTTCAAAGTAATGAGAAAAATCTAAAAAAATTCAAAACTTTGACGTAAAAATGATATATTTTCATAAATTTTTTTTTTATCAATTCATAAAAAAAATTATTAATCTGAAAACAAGATGATATAGATATATATTTTAAGAGAAACATATACAAAATATCTAAATTCTAAATCTACTTATTTTGCCAAATTGAATTTATTGAAAAATAAAAAAATTAAAGAAAAAGAGAAGGAGAAGATCATCACCGACTAAGAGGAACGGCCAATAGCATTTGGAATTAAATCTGGTAAAATTTAATAAACACACCACAAGAAAAAATAACTGAATACGGAGTTTAACATAGTTCGGCCTTTCAATGTCTATATCCACCAACAGAAAATAATCTTTCACTATATGTGATATAAATTACAACACAAGAAATTTATAAATATCATTGGATTAACCCAACCCAAATTTATAGTATCCTCACTCACATAAATCCGAAAAATTATTTCTTTCACTCTTTAAACCCTTAGAGAAAATACTAGTGTTTTCTTTAAGTATTTTTCCCACACTCAATACACCCGATTTATACTCAAACTTGCAAACTCAAGTTGATATTGTATAAATTAACATAAGAATATTTTTCTATCAAAATATTCTCACTTTGAAGAACTTTCGATTTCACAATGCTCCATTCTTGTTACATTGCTCTCTCTTCCTTTTCAATGCTCTTATCAATGTCTTTTATAGGTATTCATCAACTAAATTTAGTTCAAATTGGTGGTTGGCCTAATTGCCACCAATTTTTTACTCATTTTATTTTTAATCAATTATTCCTAACAATCTCCACCATGATTAAAAATAAAAGTTTTCTAATACAAAACATTGTCTGCTACCGACAGCCATATTTCTTCGAGAATTACCATACTCTACCATAACGAATATACTCACTTATAATTAATTCACCAATTCTAAGAATTTCACTGGCTCATGTCGAAAATATCCTACTAATAAAATATGGTGTTAACTTCCATGTTGACTTTTACCGAAGTTCATTAGCCATCGACATCAATTCTATCACATACCATAAACTGTCAACCAATGATGTGCAAATTTGTGGACAACTACTAATAATATATCCTCTTCCATGGCATTTCAATAAGGTAGCATCATGCCATGAGGATACACATCTTCTTCGGTCATTCTTCCTGTCATTCATTTTTCTTTTTTCCAACAAGGCTTTCGCCAAATCTTATTGAATTAAGAAATCTTTCACTTTTTTTTGCCAAAGAGTGAAACTACTCATTCCATCAAATTTTTGTACTGTGAAAATTGAGGATGAACTATTTGCCATATTTGTTGAATTTAAGTCTCACTGCTACAACATCCGTTTTTGCTACTAGATTTGAATTGACACAATACCTCTGAGTACTATTCACAGCAGCAATGATTTTACCATAAGCTTTTAAACTAAAGGCTCTGATACCACTTATTGGGAGTTAAACCTGGTAAAATTCAACAAACACGTCGCAAGAAAAAATAACTGAACACAGAGTTAAACATGGTTCGGCCTTTCAATACCTACATCCACTAACATAAAATAATCATCCACTATATGTGATATAAATTACAACACAAAGAATCTATAAATATCCTTGGATTAACCCAACTCAAGTTTATAGTATCCTCACTCACATAAATCCGAAAAATTATTTCTTTCACCCTCTAGACCCTTAGAGAAAATACCGGTGTTTCTCTTAAGTGTTTTTCCCACACTCAATACACCCAATTTATACTCAAACTTGCAAACCCAAGTTGATATTGTATAAATTAACACAATAATCTTTTTCTCTCAAAATATTCTCACTTTGAAAGACTTTCCATTTCACAATGCTCCATTCTTGTTACATTGCTCCTCCTTCCTTTTCAATGCTCTTTTCAATACCTTTTATAGGCATTCATCAACCAAATTTGATCCAAATTGGTGGTTGGCCTAATTGCCACCAATCAATTTAATAAAAAATTAATTGGTCTAATTACCACCAATTTTTGACTTATTTTATTTTTAATCAGTTATTCCTAACAAATAGTACACAAAAGAAATCTAGAGAATGAATTTTAGTGGGAGTGATTATAATAATAATGTTTTATAAAAAGATAATATATATTATTTTTTAAAATGGTGAATAATATATGCATCATTATTGTAATTTCTTTTTGAGTTATACTACAAATATTTATTCATTAATTAAAAATAGTATATTTTGATCTGAAAAAAAAAAAAAAGGCAAACAGAATTTTATTTTAACTTTTTTATTTTTATTATTTTTAATTTTTTTAATAATAAATTTTTCTTGGAAATATATATATATATATATATATATATATATATATATATATATATATATACACTTCCAATAACTTCTGTAGGAAAGAAAGAGATAACTATGTCAAGTGATGATTTGGTAATAAAGATATTCACTATCCGTTTATCTAGATTTAATTTTTTTTACAAAGTATTTAATTACTTATGATATTTAAATATTAACTTTATTGTTTTCCTCAAATTTTGTAAAATGAGATCAATCACTATTAGTTATTGTAATTTTATAAGAAAAAATATGTATCTTACAACAATATTTAAGTAATCGATATATTAT
>CATKHJ010365981.1:0-43173 GCA_949750685.1 Vernicia montana | reverse complement strand
TTAAGTGCTGAATAAAATAAGTGATATAATTTTTAAATAGGAAAAATATTTAAAAATTTAATCACTTATTGCATTCAGTATAAATTTTAAGTTGAAAATTTTGACTTATCATTTTAAATGGTTTTTTACTTAATTTATACTTTTAAAATGTAGTTATCAAACAAATTTAAAAAGATTAAGTGTTGAAAATTTTAATTTTAAGTGCTGAATGGTGTTATCAAACACCACCATATACTTATAAAAACTCTGAAAAATGTTACCAATATTGAAAAAGATAGTAAAAATAACACAATTAAAGAATGGATATGAGAGTATAAGTGAGCTTCTTTCCGATAAAACTAGGGATTTGAAAATTCTCGAATTGAATTTAAATTTCGAAGATTTGATTATTGAAGAATCATTTCCGACTTGTTTAGAGAAAATATACGTAACAAATTGTCTTGATAATTCGGTACGGTACAATTTAGAGATTCGGGTATAAATTTATAATATATAAAACATATTATAAATTTCTTATTTGATAAATGTATATAAATTAGTTAATCGGTTCGTAAATTCAGAGATTTTGTTCTAATTCGGGCCTGATTATCAATGCATCTCCGATTTCATCCTAATATATTTACACTGATTCGATTAAATTTAGTTATTTTTTCAGATCTCAAAGATTTTCTTTCCCGTTATTTTTTTCAAATCCCTAGATTTGAGACATCAATCTTAATTCTTACCAATAAAGTTCTTAACATTTAAAAGGCATTGTAAAAATAAATCTCAATGTGATTAACCCAAGCATGAGCATCCAAATTAATTACTAACTGAATATGTAGATTTTTATGTATGATGCTCCTACCAATTTACCAAATGGAATGTATGTGATAAATTTCCATTGAAGTTTTTGAAAAAAAAAAAAGAAAAAAAAAGAAAAGAGCAGTATATATATTAATTTAATATGTCATCTGAAAAATTTTCAGAGTTAATAACTTTCTCTTTTGCTTTGGCATGAGAATTGTGATTACAGCTATGGAGAGTATATTATTATATTGTTTGTGAAGAAACATAAATGCTTAATAATATGGATAGTGATGGAAGGTTTCACAATCATGGCAGATGGTAAATAGTTATTGTTTGTGACCTAAATCTGGCAAATGAAATGCATAATTATCCATTCAATTTGGTAGGAAAAGATTATTAATGATATTTCGTTACAAGGTAAAATTAAATGATTTTGAAAGCATATCTAGCAATTGTGTGAACTGAATGCTCACCATTTATATCATATATGGATAATGTGATTTTTCTTGATATTTGTCTTGATAAGGAAAATAATATTTGTTCTAATTTGATTTTCCCAACTCATCATATTATGTTATTTTACTAAATTAGTTTTAATTTATTTTCAAAAGAATACTACTATTATTTTCTCATATAATTAATAACAAACATTAATTAATTAATTAACACCTCAAACAACACATAATTAAATTGATATAAAAAGTATTGAGATAAGTAATTCTACTTAATATTTAGATAAATTAAACAATAAACAATTTAATAAATTATAATATATTTATACTAAATCCAAACAAAAATTAACTTATAATTGTAGGAAATCAATCAAAAATTAAACTTAAAAACAAATGAATTAACTTTAAATTATTGAGTATCACATGATTCAAAATTACAATAATGTTATATATTTTCATGATATATTATGTATATCACATATATTGAATAAAAAGTCATTTTTATAAAGTGAGGTAATGAAGAAGAAGAGAGTGGCAAATAGAAAAGAAAAACCAATAATGTGGAGCCATTGTTGGATTTGATAGGGTGAATAGATCATCACAACAATGTCACCCAAAAGCAGGATACAACAACCATATCACAAGATAATGGTAACTTACATTGAGGTAAAGTCAAAACCTTTTTTTGTCTCTTAATATTTATATTTTCTTAATAAACTTTATACACTTATTTCCTTTTTTCCTAGTGCCAACAATCCCATGAATGGTTGCCCCTCCTTGCCTCTTCTTGCTTTTTTGGTCATCTTCGCAAATCAATGTACATGAAAACTACATAAATGTTAACAGTGTTAGGAATAATTGATTAAAAATAAAATGAGTCAAAAATTGATGGAAAAAATATATATATATATATATATATATATATATATTGAGTATTAAAAAAAAAATTTTAATATCGATAAGATTTAAATTCTGACGTTCATTCCTAATTATATACTTGCAAGGTGATTTAATAAATTGTAATTATATCACTCTTTCTTTTATCTTGTTTAGAAAGACCAATAAAAGTGATACCTAATTAACATATACTTATATTGGGAAAAAAAAAAAAAACAAATACTTATTATTTTTATTAAAAGAATTGTATAATAATAATCATCGGTATTTTTTATCGTCCTGATTATTTGTCCTTTTGTCCAATAAAGAAAACTGATTAATTAGGCAATAATCAACAAGTGAGCTTTGGTATCCTACTTGTTGAGAGTTGAGAGTTGAGACCGCGGGATCTCTACCTCACCTTCATGCAATAGCCAATTAGCCATCAGATTATGATGACAATTTCTTCTCCATCGAATAAAATTTTAGGTAGACTCAATTCATTCAGAGAGTTGTGAACCAATCGTATCATAATCAAATATAATATTAATTATTACGTGATAGTAAATATTTAATTTTCAATCATAATAAATTTGTGATTTTTTTTTTTTTTTTTTGAGATGGTACTTATGATTTTACCATTTAAGTGAACGTCAAATTTTTAAATTTTATTTTTTTAATGATCGTCTCACTCTAATATGACTAGTTTTAAGTTGACATATTAAACTTAAATACTTTAATAATATATCTAAAATTTTATCCCTTCAAACGAAAAAAGTTTAACTTTTCAAGATTTAGATAAAGTTTAGTAAAATTGAAAATTAAATGCTGAAAAATTAAATACTGAATTTTACGTGTTAAATATAATAAATACTAAAATTTTTAAACGTTAAATATAATTAATCTGTTTGATATTTGTTATTACTGAAAATTATTAAACTTTTTTATTGGACATATTTAATAATGTGATAATTGACATTTAAGAAATTTAAAAATATACTAAGAGTAAAAAAGTCAATTTAATAAAAAAATTTAAAAACTCAATACCTTAGCGTGTTTTGTAGAAATTTTAAATTAAATATTTTAACTTATTATTTTTAGTATTTTTAACTTAATTAAAAATTTTAAGTTGGAACCATTTTATGTTATCAAACCATTTTAAAATTAATAAGTGATAAAAATATTAAATTAAATAATAAATTGGATTATCAAACATCCCTTAAACTTATTCCATATGTAATTATATACTTCCTCCGTTCCATTTTATTTGGGACATATTTTTTTGCACGAAGTTTAAACGTGCATTAAATAATATGTTATTTTTTCTTTTATACCCTTTATTAAATATAATTTCTTATAAATTTTATGGGAAAAATTGAATTAATATTTAAGGATAAAATAGGTATAAAGGATAATAAAAAAGTTAAAAATTAAAATGAGACATACTTTTTGAGACATTTTAAAAAGAAAAATATCTCAAATAAAATGGAACGGAGGGAGTATAATACTGCTTCATTAATTAATGTACTATAATACCGATGGCCTAGAGGTTTATTACGCTCTATAACTTCAATAATGATTACAACAATTTTAATTTATAACTTAAATAGTAGTAATAATTACAACAATTTAAATTTTTGTGCGTGATCTTATACTGTATATAATAAAAAATAAACAACACACATGTTAATGCATTTACATTATAATTATAAAATTAATATCATAATATTTTTAATTATTAAAAATATTTTGATAATTATTTTGAAGTGTAATATCAAATTATAATAGTCAACTTTCGGGTTCAAAAGCTAAGGGGCGGCTCAAAGTTTTTAAGACCTTAAATAAAGTCATAAAATGATGCTTCAAATTGAAAAAATATAATATAAATAAATAAATTTAAATTAAATTATTTTTTTTATAAATAATTTTCAATTTTATTAACATTAGAGGGAAGACTAGATCATGAGCAAATATTTCATATTTTTAAAAAATCTAGTAGTTTTTAAGGAAAACAATTATAGATTTTTATAGGTAATTATTGTTTTTTATTTTAGATTTTAATTTCCTAAACTAATTTTGAGGATGTTTTTATTTTATGAACTTTTTATTAATTTATATTTCTAAAATACTCCTTATTTTCTATATATATATATATATATATATATATATATATATATTGGTAGTTTTTATAATTAGAGACTTAAAACGGTTGCTTTAGTCGCCCCTACAAAAGCTAGGGGATGTTTTATATACATATTGCTTATTGTATTTTTTTTTCAATTATGAAATAAAATTATACTATTTAAATATCTTTATTTTGTATTTGATATTCAAAAGAGAAAAATAAATTATCGGAACATAGAAAAATTATAAAAAACTAAATGACTAACTTTTAATTATATTTATTTCTCAAAACATATTAATAAAATAATAAAAATTATTTTTTTATAATTTTCCTATGTTCCGATAATTTATTTTTCTCTTTTGACTATAAAACTAAATGACTAACTTTTAATTATATTTATTTCATAATTTTTATTATTTTATTTCTCTGAGTCTAAAAACAAAAAATATTAATTAATGCTAAATGACTATAAAATTTATAGCTTTTAAAGTAAAAACTAACTTTTAATTATATCTATTTCTCAAAAAATAAAAAAACTTTTAATTATATATATAAAGAACTAAACAGTTAAAAATATAATCGTTAGATTTTGTTTAAAACACAATTCCCCAAAGAAAAAAAAAAAAAAAAAAAAACACAAATTCCTTTCCTTTTAAAAAATATCAGTATTTTCCTCCAGAAATGGCTGGTGTCTATTTTGTAATTATCCGTCTAAGACGAGAATATAAATGTAAAAGGAAACAAAGTTACCGTTAGACCGCCTTGCGCTATATATGTAGCAGGACCAGGACGTCCAATTAATAAGACTCATTTCGAAAAACTGAATTGTGTTTAGACTCAGAGAGAAAGCGAACGCCTTGATAGATCTGCAAACTCACTGAAGAAGCAAGAAGATCAATCAAAATCAGAATCTATTGGTGAGTTCTCTTAAATTTGTATTCTTTTTTGTTCCTTCTTTCGTTTCTCCCCATCGGGGGTTATCTTCGATTATTGATGATTTAGGTTCTTCTTTCTTTTCTCCCCATTGGGGGTTATCTTCGATTATTGATGATTTAGGGTTAGAAATTTCAAAGAAAATAAAAAAAAACCCAAATGTTAATTTATGATCTGTCTGGTTTCCAAGGAAAAAGAATTTTGAATCTCACATTCTGTTGTTTAGAAAACCCAAAAGAATTTTAGTATTTTGGATGATTTGGACACGTATGATATGGTTGATTTGAGATTTTGTAAGTAATGGTTCCAGTTTCGTTTGTGCTTTTTTTCAGTTCCTTGTTTTCTTGGTAATTTACTAAATAGTTTGGTATCGATAAGCGATTATTTGGTGCTGCCATTTAGGGTTTTGTATCTGATTGAGATATATACTTAAGTATGTGGTTCATCTTACAGTGAATGGGGTACTGAAGTTCTGGCTGGCATTAGGAAAATCTGTACATTGGGACAAGTTATCTGTACATTGGCATTACTGAAGTTTTGTAGTTGTTGTTGCTCCTGTTGTTGATTGCTTTCTCAAGTACTATGTATTAAGGACTTCTCAATTTCATTATTATGTCCTGCTTTTAGCGGCCCTGTTTATCTGAGGAAGCTTATTGGTAATCAGAAAAAAGCTTTGATTCTTTCAATTGTTATATAGCTTTTATATTATTTTGTTTGATAATTGGATGGAAGAGTGAAGAGAATGTGATATTTATTATGACTTTTTTGATAAAATTTACAATTTAGTCAATTATTTTGCAAGCCATGCTTAAAGAAAATATTATGGGTTACTGTCATAGGTATTGATTTAGCATAGGTCAAATTCTGTCTTGCTTCTGGTTTTGTGCTTTCTGAGATACATTTGGTTCAGTTTGAAACGCTGCTAATTGCTCTCTTACCCAAACTTTTGTTCCTGGGGTTTTTTGGCTACATTTTGAAAATCCACAAAATGGGTCACTTTTTGTACCCTTTTACATGATTTGTCCTGTATTTTTAAAATCTCTATCTTTTGCAGAACATTGATTTGAAATTTCCTTAGAAACTCACCAATGGCATCACGAGTTGGGGGTGTGGTTCAAGATCAGAATTTAAATATCCACTTTAATGGTAATCTATCTTTCCTGCTTACTCTTAAGTTACTAACTTCACCCTTCTATTTTTTGTGGTGTTGTGGTCTGACTTCAATATCTACTGCAGAAGCTTCTGTTGGCTGGAAGACTAATGTCTCTAAAGCACCAAGAAAAGGAGTGCTTGGTGGAAGGACACCACTTGGTGATTTGTCAAATTCACTGAAGCCATCTCAGAATCAGGCATCAAAGAAGCAGAACTCTAGCATTTTCTCCTTCCCTGAGAAAGAGACTGGTGCCTCTCAAAATGTACATGATGCAACCAAGAAGAGAAGTACTTCTAAAGCCTTGGGGAAAGTGCCGACCAGCGGTAGGAAAGCACTTTCTGACATTTCAAATTCAGGGAAGCCAAAGTTGAATGAGGGATCAAAGAAGAACTACAATGCAAAGCTAAGTGTTGTGTCAGAGGAGCCAATTGATGCTACTGCAATTGCAGAGGAACAATTTCTGCACAATCATGAAGAATGTATCAAAGCTCAGGCCAGAGCTATGGACCTGGATCAATTTCTGCAGACAATTGGACTTGACAATGGTAACCAAAAGTTGACCCTTCTCTATATATTATCATTCTGTATCTATTTTCCCCCTTGCATAGTCAATAATTAATTCACATATTTGTTTTCTTGTCTAGGTTTCTCCAAACAGAAGGCAAATCCTATGTCAATTAAAGTGAAGGTTTTATCTGATCTTTCCCTCTCTCGATCATTTTGGTCCTCCTTTCTTGTTCAGGGGATAAGCTTCTGTTTCTTGGATTATCTGAGTAAATATTAGTTTCCATTTCAGGCCCAGAGTCCCCCAAGGCACTTGGAACTAGAAGAGATGACTGAGCAGCTGTTTGAAGATCGATCCTGGAGCTACACGCTTGATTCTCCACCTCCTTTCAGAACTCCAAAATCACCGAAGCATTATATGGAGTATGACTACAACTTCAAGTTGTTAGAATCCCCATAGTTGACAAGCCATTGATTCCCTCTCATCAATGCTTGTTTGGATTGGTAGTAATTTTGCTGTAGTCATGTAATGTCGATCTTTTTCCTTTTGTGTTTTTGGATTGGAAAATAAACTATTCATATGTGGTATGGGCAGTAGATTATTGTTTGTAGAATATTGCACTGTCACTGACAGTGCAATGACAATCTCTATTTGGAATTAGGCAACCTAACGCTCTTACCATTAAGTACTTTGTTCTTTTTGTTATTGTATATGGAGTAATGATTCTGTCTCTACCCACAACACGTCTTATTGATTGGTTGATTGGCATAATATGGTCATTGTTTGATTTGCTAGTACTTACTAAAAAGTTTCCAGTGATAGAACCTTATTCCTCGTCGAATTATTTGCTTGCCCAGCAGGAAATGGGAAAAGAAAAAAGTAGTGAGGTTCTTTTTTATTAACTAATAAAGAGTTGGAGCAGTTTTATGATGATGGATGCTTTGAAAGTGCTAGCCTAGCTAGGGAATTCTTATATCATCACACGCATTTCAAATCATTTTTTTCTCTTCATACTCATCACTGATCCTTTTTTTTTTTTTTTTATGACAATTATATTTTGTAAATCTAAGATTTTATTTGCTAAAAATTTTTTTCTTTTTGTGTTTCATTTATATTTTTATTCTTTTATTTTATTTTATTCTTTTAAAAAATATATTTATATTTTGTGTTAATCATTTATATTTTTATTAATTGGTTTATTAATTTATCATAATTTTGTTTGGTTACAGTAATTCGTTTAGTCTTTCAATTTTATTATTTTTACAATGATATTTTATAACTGAAAAAATCCTAATTTCACAACCACCACCAACAAAATTAATTAAGTGTAATATATTATTATTTTGTACATAATAAGTATGAAACATCCTATGTAGGTACAAAATCCAATGTTCCTGACTTTTTATTAGTATTTATTTATTGATTACGTGATATTTGCACACATGCAAAATTAAAATCAATAGTTTTGATTGTACTGAAAAATTATTAGGCATAAAGATAATATATATATATTTTTATTTACATTAAAGTGACTTTTATATGTAATTAAAGTGATTTCTTTTTTTATGTGAAAAAAGTAATGAATTTAGATATTATGTTTTAATCAACTTGATGCTAATAACAGAGGAATATACGCTTTATAAATAATGAACATAAACCTTATGTTTAATGAACCTGACACTAATAACAAATGAATATACACTTTAGAGGTAATGAACCTAAAATTTATGTTTAATGAATCTGACACTAATAACAAATGAATATACGCTTTATAAGTAATGATTATAAACTTTATATTTAATGAACTTGACACTAATAACAGATAAATATACACTTTATAAGTAATGTACCTAGATTTTATATTTAATGAATCTGACACTAATAACAAATGAATATACGCTTTATAAAAAATGATTCTAAATCTTATATTTAATGAACTTGATACTAATAACAGATGAATATACACTTTATAAGTAGTGAACATAAACATGCTACTCTTATAATGATATTTCATCATTCATAAACTATAAATTAATCACTATTAAATTATACTTATATTTAAAAATATACAATATCATATCACTAAAATTTAAAATTATTATAATTATTCAAATATAAGAAAATGAATTATTTATGTCTTAAAGCAAAAAATGAAAATTTATTCTTAAAAATAAATTATATTATAACTTGAATTATTAAATATTTTATAATAATTATTTTAAATAATGAAAAAGATTTTTGATATGTTAAAAATGTTTGAAATGAAAGAATTTATTAGTAAAATTTGATGGTATAAGAGACATGTAAAATTTATATTTTAATGGAAGAAAAAATGATTAATATATTTAATTATAATGATTAATATATTGCAAACAAACAAAAATAAAATAAAATAAAATAATGTGATTTTTATAATTATAGTCACTTAATTGATAATTTAGTGGCCACCTCTTATTTTTTCTTTTTAAATACAGTTGGTCACCTTTTTTTTTTTTTTTTCTTAATGATAGTTGGTCTCTTATTTTTTCTCTTAAATTATAGTTGGTCTCCCTTGATTCACAATACTATATGAATCTTAGGTCCATAATATAATTTACCTTAATTAGAACGTTGGGGTACATCTTTCAAAACCTTCCTATCATTTCATTTAAAAAAAAATTCATCTAACTTGTAATTTTCTTTGTAAATTAAGGTTTGAATCCTGACCCACCAATAATTTTCTCCAATATATTAGAGTTGGATACTCTACCTCTGTGTTAAGCCAATGGTGAGGTATTATTAGCTTTGCCTTCACAAGGATATTAAAAAAAACATAAAAACTACAAATCTCCATAGAAAATCAGCGATTCTTGAGGATGATGTGTATAATGTCCCATGGGAATAAAGCTGGCCCAAACTTATTAATGGGCCTTGGACTTAGAAGGCAGAAAGTAAAATTTGAAGTCTATAATCTTCTGGGCCATTAGATCGGAAAATATTGATCACGAATCCAACGACGGCCAAAACCCACGTCGAGTCGAAACATCCTCATCTCCTTTGGTGAACAAAAAACGCCATACTCCAAAACCCCAAAGCCAACACAGACGGAGAAATGGTAGTGTCTCTCAGACTACCGTCTCTCACCTCCCTCTTTTTCTCTACTCCATCAATCCGTCGGTCTCCGGCGTTTTCCAGGCGGCGCCACTATTTCCGTCCGCCTCCTCCAACAGCTTCTTTCTCAGCTCAGAGCGCGGCGTCGAGCCCTCCTGAGACTGAGGACCGAGTTGATAACCTGAAAAATCGAGTCAACCAGGACCGAGTCATTACTCCCCGATCTCAAGACTTCAATGCTTGGTATCTCGATGTTATTGCCAGCGCGGAGCTCGCTGATTATGGTCCTGTTCGTGGTACTATGGTCATTCGTCCATATGGTTATGCTATATGGGAGGCAATCCAGGTACTAATTTTTATTGAAACAATGATTTATTGCGTTTTGGAAGTGCTTTTGTTGCTTTAAAGCAAACTAAAGTGCGTTTTCAATGCTAAGCTTGTATTGCTTTTATCTGAGTTTTGTTCTTCTTCTTCTTATTATAATTTTAAATTTCAGGATTATTTGAATGTTAAGTTCAAGGAGACAGGGCATAGCAACATGTACTTCCCTCAGGTATGTTTCTGAACTTTACCATTTTCTTATGTAGATTCTTGCAAATTGGTTTGAAGAGTTGTTATATAAAATTTAGAAATTCTGAAATGAACGAAGTTGGAATGATGGTATAAGCTTCAAATAACAACATATCAGTGATAAACTTTTATAAAGTGTTGGTTTACCATTGTGAATGAAGCAAATTTCATTGGTTGTCTTCTAGATAAGACGCTGTTAGATTTTTTAACATCTGCCTTTGTGAATTATGGCTGCAGTTTATACCTTATTCATTTATAGAGAAAGAAGCTAGTCATGTCGAGGGCTTCAGTCCAGAATTGGCTTTGGTAACTATTGGTGGTGGAAAGGAACTTGAAGAAAAACTTGTGGTAAGTAAATTCTGAAGCAAAAGTTACCATTTTTGTTTTCCTTTTATTTGCAATTCAATTGCTTTTATCTACAATTACAAATTGATAGTCAATGAAGATGCCGGTTCAAGTTCATGATAAAACATGACCTGAGTTTTGGCTTTGATTGTTGCACTTGTGAGGTTGTGGCAGGTTCGACCTACTAGTGAAACCATAGTGAATCACATGTTTACTCAGTGGATTCATAGTTATCGCGATCTTCCTCTCATGGTCAACCAGGTGAAAATTTTAGCACACATTGTAAAAAGTTTCCAAAATATATAGACTATTGACTGCAATTTTTTTCTTCCATTTTTTCCATTTTTTCTTATACTCTTTCCTATTTCAGTGGGCAAATGTCACAAGATGGGAGATGCGCACAAAACCATTTGTGAGGACTCTTGAATTTCTGTGGCAAGAGGGTCATACAGCTCATGCTACTCCAGAGGAGGCAGAAAAAGAGGTTTCTATTTTATTGATCTGTGGAATGCTTGTAATTATCATAGCTCAGTAATATATTTATTTAATGGATTGCTGATGCTGAACTGCAGGCTTTACAGATGATTGATGTCTATACAAAATTTGCTTATGAGCAAGCTGCAATACCTGTTATTGCTGGTAGAAAATCAAAGGTGGAAACCTTTGCTGGTGCTGTTAGGACATATACAATAGAGGCTATGATGGGCGATAGGAAGGCATTACAGGCTGGAACCAGCCACAACCTTGGCCAAAATTTCTCTCGGGCTTTTGGAACACAGGTAATTGCTCACAAGTTAGTCTGCAAATTGTATTTAGGCACTTATCATGTTTGCTGCAGTCCCAAGGATTTGGTTACTTCGCTCTTAACGTACAAAAAGACTGAAGCCAACAACACAATTTCTTTGAAAACATTCCTTAGTAAATTAGTAGCACATTTCTGTGAGTTCATCCAGTGAAAAATAATTTTCCAGTAGCTAAATGGCTCCTTTTTTTTTTAACCAACTATGCAACCATATATTGATTGCATTAGTTTTGCTGTTTTGTAATGGTCCCTAAAGAACCATCTGTAGAGTTTGATAGAGGTGGGAAACTGTTTTAATGTTTAGATTGGCACCAATCTACCTTCTGTCTTATGTGCTGTCTCTCTGTTTCTACATGCATTTACTGTGGATGAGTAGGCAACCATTTTTAAGACTAGTTTGGTGTATCTACTATCATGCTTTATCTTTGCTAATATCTGAATCACATTGTGTATTTGTACAGTTCACTGATGATAATGGACAAAGGCAGCATGTCTGGCAGACATCATGGGCCATCAGTACCCGCTTTGTTGGTGGTATTATAATGACACATGGAGATGATGCAGGCCTAATGCTGCCCCCGAAAATCGCACCAATACAGGTACTTTTTGGAGTCATATTATTGATTTCAGAAAGTCATCATGTACTCTGCTGTTATTTTTTGTTCATGCACTGTGATTTGACAGTAAACATTTTAGTCATGTGTCATATTTCAAACAGTCATATTTTCCATAGGTCTAGGTGTTTAGTTATATGGTTGTTCAATATTCTTCATATGTGCGTTGCATCCTTCTAGGTTGTGATTGTACCAATTTGGAAGAAGGATAACGAGAAAGCTAGAGTTCTCAATGCAGCATTATCTGTGAAGCAAGTTGTTCAATCTGCTGGCATCAAAGTTAAACTTGATGACTCAGATCAGAGAACCCCAGGATGGAAGTTCAATTTTTGGGAGATGAAGGTTAGTCCTCATTCTTAATTTCTGAGCATAAATCGAAATTGAAAAGTTCAGTCATAACTATTGCTTCACTCAATTTAATTACAATTCCTGTGGCGGGTAACCAAATAGGTTTAATCAATAGAACACATGGTATATCCAATCCCTTAAAAGGCCATTATTGGTCTCTTCCTCTTGTACCCAACAATTTTAGGGACCTGTGCTTTATAGAAAGACTTTTAATTTTTTTTTTAAGAATCTAAATGTTACTTTTCAAATGCATGAAATAACACCTTGATTTCATAGGGAGTCCCTCTGAGGATTGAAATTGGCCCTCGGGATGTTTCAAGTGGAAGTGTGGTTATATCTAGGAGAGATGTTCCTGGAAAGCAAGGAAAAGTGTTTGGAATATCAATGGAGCCGCCGATTTTAGAAGCTTATGTCAAGGACAAGTTGGATGAGATCCAGTCGGCCCTTCTGGCAAGTGCAACATCATTTCGGGATAGGTGCATTCTCTTTGTCTAGCATTTATTTCACAGTGGAAGCTTAATAGTTGTGATTGTTAATTACAGGATGTTTCCTTCAAATAGGTTTAGATACTAGAACTATGCTTCTTTCAAAAGGGTCTGGATACTAGAACTGCATGTTATGGTTAAAACACTGTTATTGTTGTTTATAGCACTATTTACTGGAAGCTTTTGTGGGAGTTGTTATGTTCCCAGCATAGGCATTTTGCACTAGTATATCATTTCCATTTTCCAGTATATAGAATGCCAAGTTTTTTTAATTTCTCTTACTCTTTAGGTCCTTTTTAATGATATTCTGACATTCTTGTGCAGTAATATTGTGGATGTGAGCTCATATGATGAACTCAAAGCAGCAATATCTCTTGGCAAATGGGCAAGGGGTCCTTGGTCAGCTAGGTAATTTATTTTCTTCTATCTTTGTGTATATATGGATGAAAAGTAGAGTATCATATTTAGACACATGCATTTCTAATGTTATGCTGTAACTATTGGCTGCAGTGATGCAGACGAATTAAAGGTGAAAGAAGAAACAGGAGCAACAATTCGGTGTTTTCCATTTGACCAGCCTCAAGGAACTAAAACATGCTTGATGACTGGCAAACCAGCAGAAGAAGTTGCAATTTTCGCTAAATCTTATTAATTCTCAAGGCATTGTCCCTTTTCAAACAGTCAGCTTATTTGAGGCAGCATTTTAATCATGGTAAATTTTGTCAGAGTTTTCTCCTTCCTCATGTTTATAAGTTTTATCAAATTGGCAAAGCAATATATATTATCAATTACTGTGAATTGTTGAAGATTAGTCATGTCATGATTTTTTTACCTACTTATAGTAAGATTTCAAGAAGAGGGAATTATTGTTATGGGGGGGTTAGCATGATAATGTACTGTGTTCTTTAATTGGTAGTTCTTCCCATTGGAGAGCATGACGAGCTGAAAATTGGAAATAGCAGTTAATTTATTGAGTGTGCCATGCTCAATGTAAATTATTGGGAAATATAAAATTGCTTTAACATGCTGCCAGAGTTTGTAATCAAAAGCACGATTAGGGTGTTGGAAAAGAGGGAAGAAAATCCTTCCAACTCTTTTTAAGGTGCAATTGGGGAATATTTTACCAAAAGTGGGAATAAAATTATGTCATGTGTTTCTTTCCCACTCTTTAATCTCATTTGAGCTGTCTATTTTCACTTGCATCATATTATTTCTGTTCTTAAATTTTCAATTAGTTTTCAGTTATAATGTATGGTAGTAAAAGAAATTATTATAGAATATAAAGAAAGAAATTTTAAGATTAGTTTGGTTGGTAATCTTACTTTTTTTTTCCCCCAAGATTAATTTGTCGTTTGTCAATATTTTATTTTTGCAATTTCCTGTCCCTTTTTCCTTAATTGATTTAGAAATCTGTACACATCTCGATGATACAGATCATTCTATAAGCACTGCAAGTATGAAACTATCATAATAATATTGGAATCAGAAAATGCAAGCTCAGTTCTCTTTTGTCACCAGCTAAAGCTAATGGACTCGAAATGTGGGTTTTGTACTGAGCTTGATGAACATATTGTGGCCACTTCTTGCCTCATCCTTTTTGGCCCACTTACAAAAACTCCTATATTGTGTCCTTTGCACTCCAATAATATTTCTGTAAGAATGAACGTAGAATGGATGTTGAAAATGTGTTAGAATTTAGACTTGAAATAACCTTTAGAAACATGCAAGTTCTTATTTATCATGTTAGTCCATTTTAATTTTGTTATATTTCATTACTTTGTTGCCTACCAAACTTGTTTTGTGGATGTTAAAGCTTCTGGAAGTTGGTAAAAGTAGGAGGAAAATATCTTACTTTTCAAATTTGGCCTTTCACCAAGGTGCACCCTGGTGGCTTGTTGAAGAGACTGATGAGGAAGGCTTTCCAGTTCTCCGTCAGCATCATGGAATTGTGAACCTGGGGACATTCCTGGTGTTGACATATCCATGTTCTGGATCTGCTTCATTTCCTTGGCATCCTGTTTCTTGTTCCAAATAAATGCTGCAGAGGCAGCCATTACTATGGAGATGCTTATGAACAGCATGTTTAAAGCAGATCTTGCAGGCATTGAGTATAACATATTGGTATTATGGTCTATTGGGTATATATAATATCGTGTGAGAGTGCTGATTAGAAGAAGGAAGATGATGAAAGAAGCTGAAATTATTGCAGCAAGCCAGAGCCAGCTCTTTGAACCTAGGACTGCTGAAACGGGCACATCTGACGCATTAGGCTTGAACCAAATTGTCCTGAGGAGCTTTTGGTTATCTGTTTTGAGCTCTTTCTCTCTGGTTATGTAGGCTTCAATTTCTAATTGCAAACGAGAAATATCGAATGTGGTGCTAGAAACTGGGAATATAAGGTCTAGCATGGTGAGATCTATAGATTTCTTGAAAGCACATATGAGGAGAATCCTTGGTGTCTGGCTTTTTGTCGTATCGGCTAGAAAGAGTATCTCGCGGATGATGGAGATAAAAGGGGTTATGCCACTTCCTCCACTCACCATCACTAGCAAGTCATGTCTGCAGAATATCCTCTCCGAGGTTCAGACGCAACAGATGACAGAATGATTATGAATCTTGTTTAGAAAATAATCATTACCTCATAAAATGGGTTGAAGGAGCAGGACTGTAAGGTCCTTCAATGGAGACTTCAAGACGGTCCATTGGTGAAGGGGATGACAGCATCTGATACAACTTGTGAGACCAATTTCCTTCACATTTTACAATAATGGTTAACTTTTCTGGGTCCATATTGCTGCTTGAAGTAATTGTAAAGGGGTGCCATTGTAGCTTGGAAATTTTAGGCACATTTATGAATGCAGTGCTTCTCGGATCATAGCTCAACCCTGGCAGTGGCAGTACAAAGGGTGAAGTTTAGTTGCATATGGCATGACAAATATGCATAATTAAGAAAGAGTCAAGTTAATTTATTAGTCTAACAACTTCACCTGGGCTCTTGGAGAAATTTAGCTCTAGTGTTTCACATGCCAAAATGCGTGCTGAGACCAAGCGAATTCTATGTTGGGATTGTAATAATCTCAAGTATCGATCAATCAAGAAGAGGTAAAACCCAGGAAGGATGACGCAAGATTCAGAGAAGCCAACATGAAATACATAGAAAACAAGGAAAAGAATGTAGAGATAATGAGCATAGAAGAAGAGCTCGAAGATCTTTCGCCTTGTGCGTTTAAGGCTTGTGATCCACATTATCAATCCAGAGAGCAAAGCTATTTCTCCAGCCAAATTCGAAACAAGGAACTTGTCCCATTTCAGAATCTGCCATCAAGAAACAGATTTATGCTTCAATTAATTTGAAAATATTTAAGCTGAAATATTCAATTTTCCGCTATAAAGTAAAAGATTTTTACCTGTGAGAATTGATGGGTTTTGGCCCAAAAAACAAGGTAACATAAACCATGAGCAGTGAAGATGGTCAAAGTAGTATGGCCTAGCCATATATGGTACTTGATGCTTGCCTCTGAGGTGAGGCCAATAAGCTGCAACACAGAGGATCCTCTTGTGACTGGGAAGAAGAGAAAGGCCAAACAGATATTCCCAACAAGTCCCAGACATAGACCTACACTTTTCAGCTTGGTTTCCCACCTGAAAAACATCCATATAACTGAAAAATCAATTTATAATTTCCCACTAAAAGGGGAAGAAAATGTAGGGGAAAGAAAGAAAATCTTTACACTTGCAATCCTGAGTTTGCAGCTTCTAGGGAGGCGTACTTGAACGTATCATGCAAATAAGAATAAAAAGACCATATCAGTAAGGCAAAGAACATGCCCAAAAATGATAGCTCTATCCACAAAACAATCCCAAGAGGACCATTCACAAGCACTGGTCGAGTCCACCAGCCAAGCCAAGAATGGAACTTGCTATGTTCTATTTCATGAGGAACCAAGTTCTTTCCATGATGGAGGTATAGGCAGGCCAAAGTGGCAATAAAGAGAATGGGGAATGTATAGACCAGCATGTTTGCACCTATTTCATAGAAATAGAAGAAGAAAATCGTATAAAATGCTTCCTTCTTGCCAAATGTTAAAAAAAATAATGCAAGTGCAAATTAATTAATTAAACCTTGTTCTCCTAAAAATATGGAATTGGTTTTTGCATGAATATTAAGCCGCCAATGCAAATAATATGTGTTTGTGGGCTTCATAACCCAAATAATCATGTAACCAAGAAACACCACCGCTAGCAACACCCTTATGCCTGATCGGACCATCTTCATTTTGCTTCACCAGAAAACTCTATCTCTAGTCTCTTTTTATTAGAGAAGTTCCTAAAAATCTTGACGATTGTTAATTTTATAGCAAGATTAATTAATAAATTAAAGATGGTTTTGCAAGACAAATTAACTGTCCAATATTGTTGGGATATATATAATCAAGAAGTTGACTTGTAATCTGAGAGGGAAGGAAATGACTGTACTTTGGATCACAATGGTATTATCGTTCCTTACAAAGTATTTGTCATAACTTTAATAACTTACATGAAAAGCAAATTAAGTTTTCATTTTATTTAGGTGCATGCTACCACACCATTTAATTTAATCTACCTTTGGATCAACTTTTCGTCATTCGCTCCTAATATTTTATTGAACATTTATTGCCATATTTTGCGTTTGAATTTTGGAAAATAGATTATTTACTTTCTATTTTATTTTTTTATTATTATAAAATTTTGTAGATAAAAAATTAGAAAAAAGAGTGATTTAAAATTTTTTATTTATTGAGAAACCAATGCAAAATTGAGAAAACTTAAATGCTCTATCCATTTTAAAGTTGTCATTATTCGGTGTGAGATTTATTTTACAGTAATTATTTTCATATTTGCATTGCAATCTATAGAGAGTAGTTTTTCATCCCTACTTCATTATAATATATGGAAGGCCAAGGTACCAAAGACCACTACCACCAAAAATAAAATAACCGAAAATCTTGTACTTTTCCATTATAAATTATAAAATAAATAAAAAACTATAAAAATTGCCGTCTTTGAAACGAAGGTCTTAAATTGGTCATTTCGCCCAACCAAGAATTTGGGCTCCTGCGGCAGCTGTTTGTTACTGCTTGACAAATGAGAATGTTATTCAAGTGGGCTTTACAGGGAGAAGCAGTGTTGTTAAAATCATATCGAACCGGTCGGTCAGATTGATTAAATCAGAAATCGACTATTGGTTTAGTTTTTAAATTAAAAAACTGAAAAACTATTGAACAGAAAAAAATCGGTTCAAACTGAAAAAAATTGAAAAAATCAGTGAATCGATCGGATTGAAATTTGCAAAACGAAACCATTTTGAACTTAATAAAATTAAAAAAAAAATAACAGGAATTAAATCGAATCGATCAGACCAACTAGTTAGATCGGTTAAACCATAAACCGACAGAAAAACTGATTCAGTCTTAACAACATTGGGGAGAAGTGAGCCACTGGCCAATAAGTAACAGAATTCCATTCTAATATGGAAAAAAAAAAAAAAAAAAAACTTAATTGATTCGAAGAGCATTTACAATAACCAATGAACATTGGAGTCAGTCTCGAGTTCGAATCTATGGGCAGAACTAAAAAATATAGGAAGGGGACGATAAAAAATTAAACTGATTTGAATTTATAATAACTTAAATTAATATTATTTTTTATTATTTTTTATCAATTACTAATATAATAAGTATGCATATATAATGTATAAAATATATACAAAAATTTACTGCAATTGAATATTTAATATTTTTTAAGTAGTATACCATAATTGAGAGTAGTTTCATATTTTGAGTGGTTCATACATAAATTATATACATATGGTAGAAGTAATTTTTTTTAAGACTGCCCCCAAGTTATCAAGTAGTTCCGCCTGTGTTCGAGTCTCGGATTAACCAAATTTACGAAATAAAAATAAAAACATGTACAATAAGACATTCCCCGTAAAGCAACGACATGCCGTCTGTGGAGATGTTATTCAGGTTTGGGCTCCTTTATTGCTAGATTAATTGTACAATATCATACTTGACCTCACCAGTCAAAGCTAATGGATTCAAAGTGGAGGTTATCTGCCAAACCAGAAGAGCAAATTTTGGCAACCTCATGTCGCATTTCCCTTGGCCCACAGGCTAAAACTCCAACATCTGATGCTTTACACTCGAATAAAATTCCTGCAAGTAATTAACGCCAATGGTAACAATCAATTCACCAATTATATTAATTAATTCCAATTAAGATGTGGCAGTCTACCATTATAGAGGCTTACTCTTGAGGTCAGGTCTTGCACCAAAATGCACCTTGGTGGCCTGGACAATTGACTGATGGGGAAGGCTTTCCAGCTCTCTGTCTCCACTGTAAAACCATGAGCCTGGTGATGCTGTTAGAGTTGGCACTTCCAAGTTCTGAATTTGCTTCCCTTCCACTTCATTTTTTCTCTTGCACCAAAGAAAAGCTGCACCTGAAGCTATAATAATGCAAGCACAGACTAAAAACATATCCCACAGTATAAAATAGGAGAAATGGTATATTTTGTTAGAGTTATGATCTATAGGGTAAATATAGTAACGAGTTACAATTCCTAGTAAAAGGAGGAACATCACAAATGATGATGCAATTATTGCACCAAGCCATAGCCAATTATTGGGGCCTAGAGCTGCAGTGATGGATGAGTCTAATGGGTTTGGCTTGAACCATATGGTTTGGAGGAGCTTTTCAGTATCTGCAATAGGCTGTTCAGTCTCTCTAGTGATATAAGCTTCAATTTTCAGCTGCACTTGATTCATTTGTGCAGGTGTGCCATTGATGGGAAGCAAGAGGTCTAGCATTGCAAGATCAACTGAGTTCTTAAATGCACAAACCAGAAGGACTCGTGGAATGTGGGAATTTGGTTGTGTACTTTGGAAAATGATCTGGCGGATTATGGAGATAAAGGGAGTGATACCGCTACCCCCACACACCATCACCAACAACTCATGCCTGTGGCAAGAAAGATTCAAATTTGATGAGCATGTCACCAGAAAATTATACAATTTTCTATATAAGTTACATTTTCCATGTACAAATTGACCTTAGAAATTGGGATGAAGTAGGCCCATAGGGTCCTTCAACAGACAATTCAAGATGATCCACAGAAGAAGAGATTTCTTGGTAAAGCTTTTGAGACCAACTTCCCTGTCTTCTGATAATTACACTCAGGTTATCTGGTTCCATGTTGCAGTTTGAAGTAACAGTAAAAGGATGCCATTGTAGCTTGGAAATGCTCGGCGCATTCAAAAATATTATGCTTGTTGGATTATAAAACAATCCTGGGAGGAAAAAAAAAATTAACTACATGTTATCTTGGCTACTATGATCTTTGAATTTGATTTGAATGTTTTCTTACCTGTACTCTTGGAGAAGTTCAGCTCAATACTGCCACAAGGTAAGAGGCGAGCAAAGACTAATCTAGCATGCTGCCTTGACTGTAAGAATCTTAAGTATCGATCTATGAGGAAGAGGAAGATCCCAGGCAGGATCATGCAGAAGTAGGCAGCGCCAACATGCAATAGATAGAAGAATATATAAAGAATGTACAAATGGTGGGTGTAGAAGAAAACCTCAAACATTTTACGCCTAATGCGATGAGAACTAGTAACCCACATTGCCAATGCAAGCAAAATTGCAATTTCTCCAGCAACATTTGGTACCCCTGTTTTGCTCCATTCTAGCATCTGCATAACCCAACACCTTGTTCAACACATATAGGAAGCATTGACAACAATATATAGCATTTCTCACGAAATATACAATAAATGAGTTGGTTTTGTCTCATTAATTTTTTCAGTCATATTAGTCAATTAGATACACTTGACTTGTTTGATGCACAGAATTCTTGAATTTGTGAGCAATTTTACAAGTTCAAATGCTGTTTAATTTTGCAACACTTGCTAGACGTATTATTATCAATTTCATCTATTAAGAGTATATGCCCCTTGTCCTGACAATTTTACTTTCTCTTTTCCTTTTTAGTTATGCAATTTTATTTGTGGTCATAGATGGTGACTTCTCTTTATGGTATACCTATTGACATGATAGTCTTAAGAAGAAAAGCAAAGGAATCTAAACTCCTCCATTATTGTCAAACAATAAAGACAACATAATTGGCTTCCAATAGAAAAAGGACAATAAAGCTCTAACCACACAAAAGTTGAAGAGATTCCACATCTTTCACATCTTTTTTCTTTATGGCGAAAAAAAAAACCCACTTATTCTATTAAAGTCTAACCACACAAAAGTTGGAAGTGCCATAACATTGACTAAGATAGGTAATGAAATAAGATTAGTATGTAACCGTAAGTACCAGAGCCATTTGATTAGTTATTGCCCAGTATATGATGAAACCTATGGCATGTGCAGCAAAAAGGATCATAGAGAGATGCCCAAGCCAAATATGATACTTGATACTGGACTCAGATGTGAGTCCTACAAGGGGCAAAATTGAAGAACCTCGAGTTACTGGAAAGAAAAGAAATGCCCAGCATGTATTTCCAATATATCCAAGTCTTAGTGATACACTTCGAAACTTTGCCTGCCATCTGCCAAAGCCAATTATGCAGAAGATTATATTTGGCAAAGAAATGAGAAAAAATGAGTCGAGCATACTCACAAGAGAGAGGGATCTGCCTAACTTACACTTTCTCCCCTTGTTTATGCATGTGGAGATGACCAAAACTGACATACAAGTAGTTGGCAAGAGACCAGATCAAGAGCGCAATAAACATGGCTGCGAAAGCAATCTCCATTGCAGTAACAATGCCTAGAGGAGCCATCACAAGCACTGGACGTCTCAAGGAGGACAAACGATTGCTTGTAACAATACTACAACCAGTTCAACATATAGAAGTAAAGTAATGAACTATAATTGCATTATGTAAGTAGTTCAGTCATGTTTGATCCCAAACATCAAAAAGAGTGAAAATAGTAAAAGTGAAAGACTAATTATGAAGATAACCTTTTGGAACTGGATATTCTGAGTTTCTTCTGAAAATGGAGATAAACACATCCAAAGGTAGCTATGAACATAACAGGGAATGAAAATAACAGAAGATTTGTCCCTGATAGAGGAAGGAATAGATTAGAAATTCAGAAGAATGACACAGAAACTTTACGACAATTTTAATCAAAGAAAGAAAGAAAAACAACCTTGTCCTTCAAATGTTGAATTGAGCTTGTTCTTTAGCTTTGGAGTCCATTTATTTTTGTAAACCTTGGTTGGCAACATAACCCAGATCATGATCCATCCAAGAAATACTACGAGGAATATTAGCCTAATCATGACTGTGATGCTGTTCATGATGGTGCAGCTGTTATGGAAGGAGGCTCTTAGGACAATAAGCCCTGGAAAAGTAGATACTTTGCTACAAGCTATAGATAAAAGAATTTATACACCAAAAGTTGCTTTATTGTAGGTAATCTCATAATCAGCTCTAAAAACATATAATTCAAATGTCCCCACTATTAGTTGTAATAAATTTTTTTAAAAAATATAATACATATAAAAGACTTTGTTCATTCTTTAAATTTTCAACCCATCAATTTAGGGATTATTTTATTTGGATTTTAAAGTCTGTTTGGTTTAAAGTCAAGGCAAATAACTCATAATTCAAACAAATTCCGCTCCCATTTAAAAAAAAAAAAGAAAAAAAAGAAAAAACATAATGAGCCTTGGTGAGAGAATACTCATAAACGTGACACCACACTACAACCCAAAACTTTAAAGAATTGGATTTATGGATCATTCTCACTTATATGTCATTTTTTAATCCCTTCCATTTCCAATGTGAGATTCCACACATTTAAAATCTTAATATCTTCTTATTTTCTGCATATATTTTCTTTAGTATTATAAATTTAAAATTGAATGTATGCTTTGATTTAAATTTGAAAAATTAGTATTTTAATTCAAATTTAGAATTGAATTAGTATTTTGATATAAATTTGAAATTAAATTAGTGCTTTGATTCAAATTTGGAATGTGCCTATTTGATTTTTGTCCTTTTTTATATGTAAATTTATTTATTAATATATTAAGTCCTTTAATTTTATTTTTATAGAATCATATATTTAGTTTTTTTAATTTTGAATTTATTTCAACTAATGCATATAAACTATAATATTATATCTATTAAAAAAAAAAGAAAATAAATGATTATGAGACAGTAAATTCATTAATATTGTATAGAGAGCATAAATTATGAAGTCTATAATTTTACTTCAAGTCCTAATGATTAGTTAGCCATAGGAAAATTAAAAACAATTGATACATTTTTTTAAGAGAAAAAATATTCAACTTGAGAATGAGAGACAATCATCTATGCGGTTGATACTTGAGAATAAGGGATAATTATATTAAATTACAAACTTATTTTAGTCACTCCAAAAAAAAATATTGGCTCCGTGGCTGCTTTGAATGTGTGAATTGGCTTTATATGCAAGGTCAAAACACTTAACGTGTTGTCTATTATATGCTCAAAGAGTCATAAATTACAGCAGACCCTACATATGTTGGCAATATATAATTCTTGTAAAACTATAATGATCAAGCCAAAGTCCCTTTCATTTGGTGCATCATACATTCCACGAAACTAAAGATGTGAATTATTTGTATTATGTATGATTTTTGGGGATAATTTGCATTATCATTAATTCTGACCTTGTAATTATTGCTACAAATTGCATTGTTTTAATAAGGACTTATGGTTTTTACTATGGTATAGGAATCTGCACATAACTACAAGAACAAGATACAGTATGGGTAATGGCTAGTACTGCTTCAAATACAGTTAACTAGTGGAACAAAAGAGGGAAGTACAATAATATCACACCTAAGATGATAGGAGGAGCTACATATTGTAACATATAAGATTGAGTAATGCAACAAGATGTTAAAATATAAATTCCATATGGATTAAATATAATAAAATGTTGAATGAGCTTATATAATTAGATTTTTCAATCTCAATAGCTAACTTTTAAAGTTAACACTTTCAAAATTATATAAGCTCCAACCATTATAAGACAGACAATAAAATCTCTCTCTCTATATATATAAATATATAACAAGAGTTCGCCACGTGACAGTTCATTTATTGAATTTTTTTTGCCACATAGACGCTATAGGTTAATTGGATCATACCATGCAAGTAAGAATACAAAGACCAAGCCAATAACGCAAAGAACATTACCAAATTATGATAGCCCTATCCATGAAACAATTCCACCTGGACCTTTCACAATCACAGAACGTTTGTACCAGCCAAACCAAGAATGTACTTTGCTGTTCAAAAGAATCCGTTACTTTAATTATTAGTTAATCCTTAAATTAGAGATTATAAGAGCAAAAACTTATTATATGTTTATGAGAATAGAGTAGCTTTAATTAATTACCTGGTGCCATCATTGATATTAACAGATTTCTTTCCCATATGAAGGTACAGACAGGCTAAGGTAGCAATAAAAAGAATAGGGAATGTGTAGACCAGAGTGTCTGAATCCATTAATTAATTTCAGAAGAACCAAAAAATATATATATATATAAAATACATATAAAAGCTTTCTTGCAAATATTTAAAATGCCAAAAAGACCAAAATTAAATGGAGGAGCAGCTATAATTAATTTTAACCTTGTTTTCCAAAAAATGAGGAATCAGTTTTAGCCAATATTTTTAAACTCGGTCCGGTCGTAGAACCGGTAAAGGCAGAGGGTCACGGATTAGAGGTTCAACCGAGGTTGAATCAAAATTTTAAATAAATTAATATATTTATTATTTATATGTTAAAAAAAATATAATATACATATAATTAAAATTAATAAACGTTATTAGAACAAATAATGAACATTACTTAGAAGAAATATAAATTTGAGACAATTATTTAGAAGAAATTATAGTAAATTAACTTATTAAGTAGTAATTTTGAGACTCAAATTCAGGTGAATTCCACTACTCGGTAGTGGGAAGTCTACTCGGATTTGTGTTTTCCTACATAAGAAATATGAATTTGAATATTCATGTACTCAAAATGGTAAATATGTGAATGATAATTTGAAACTCAAAGTAAACTCTACACTAAGAGAAGTAAGGGAGGAAAGTGAGTTATCTCACATTGGAAAAATGCAAAGTTGGAATGATGTATATATTCAAAAGCTTATCCTTTCAAAGTTAAGAAAGTAGCCAAGAAGACTCTCTCTTGCGCGCGCGGGGAGGTGCAAATCCACGGTATTGGGCTTAGGTTCAACGTGTGAGCGCACGACCTGTGGACCGAAATAGACTGGCTTGTACCAACTTGGGTTTTGCAATTTTTTTATTTAGTTCAATCATAAATTTTAATTTTAATTTTTTTTTAGTCCAAATTTTTTTTTAATATCCAAATACAAAAAGAAAAATAAAAAACCCAGGAAAAAACCGACCGGGTCACCGGTTACCCGACTGGGCCTCTGGGTTTTTCCCAGTTTTGACCTTGTCTGGGTCTGAGGCCAAAATCAAACCGGCCTGGCCTCTGATTCCCTCTGGTCCGGTTCTTACAACTATGGTTTTAGCTTGAATATGAGGCAGCCAGTTTAAAAAAATATAAGTTTGTGGTCTTGATTGTTAGAAGGTGTGTGGGTAAGTTTAAAAAAAAAAAAGGAAAGGAGATAAATGATGAGAAATGGTGTATTGGGTTATTGAGTGTTGTGTGGGAGAAGGTTTATAATTTTTTCCGTCTAAAAATTATACTGTGTAACTCGTGAATATAAATTTATTGAAAAATCGAACCACGTAAAATTCTTATTGTTTTTGATGTGAGTTATTTATTAATTACTACTTCCATTATATATGTAAAATATCCCAAAAAATTTGATAATTCAAATCATTATGTAACCAAGAAAGACTAGCTTTAGCAACACCCTTATGGCTGATCGGATAATCTCCATTGCTTGGCTTTGGCTACAACAAAGCTCCCTAGTCTTCACTCTTCAGTGTATATTCTTTTGTTAGATAGATATTTAAAAGGAAGAAAGAAAGAAAGATTATGGATTTAGTGAATAAATTAATTGAAGGAGACAAATTATATGTCAATTATTGTAATCTGAGAGGAATGAAATTGCTATAATTTCCCTTTAAATGAAATTAGACAAAACTGCAAATGTAATTTCCATTCAAATTGTCCTCAAGTTAATTTGATGACCGAATAGACTTTTAAATCTTCTTCTTTTTCTTTTTTTTCTTTTTTTTAATTTTGGTTCATAAAGATTATTTAAATTATTGAATCAGAATATGCATGATTTTAAAGAGGAGCACTTGAAGTTATGAACACATTTAACTATACCAGATGATACTTTGATTATAGTTGATTGATTTCATTAAAGATTTAAATCACAAACCTTTTATATTATGAGACATGCATTTGACTAACTAATCTAATATGCCTTACTTGCATTTCATAAAATTTAGCAGTAAAGTATATATTTTAATTCAGGTTAACTTTAAAGTTGAAGTGATAAAATGGGAGTATTTGAAGGAATAAAAATAATATGGTGTAGAAAATATTAATCTCTAACATCATTAAAAAATCGAATATATATAAGTGCTCTTCAGAAAACATGAAAAAAAAATCAAACGGTTAAACCGATGCTGAATACTTAAATGATCTCTCCTTTGAGGTTGTCGCACTGATTAGTTCCTAATAATATTCATATTGCATTAGAATCTACAGAGACCAGTTAGACCCCCAAACTGAGCTATTTAATTAATTAGTTATTTATCCTTAATTACTTCTTAAGACTCTATGGAAGGCCGAGGTATGTACTGTGTAGCAGATACGTGCCCAGGCCCTTGTCCTTATCAATTGTAATCATCGTTGATATGTAAAAAGTCTCCTGCCGACTCCATTCAAAAGCAAGAAACTAGAGAATTTGCCCGCAGAAGGAGGGAGGTGCCGTCTTGAGAAAAGTTATGATTTATGAATGTCTTAAACTTGGTCATTTCGCCCAACAAAGAATGATTTGATATATGGTATTTGCAGCGAAAAGGATAATAAATAGATGCTCGATCTGGTTCTTGATAAACTTTCATGAATTGGTTATCCAGTTCTTTAAATTACAGTAGGGAGTGTACTTGAAAGACTTTTCTTTAGTTTTAAGCTCACCATGATCAACCATGGTGATTTGAAATGTTCTACCTTTAATTTTGATATGGCAAAAAATTAATTACAACCTTAATTTATAAGTGTACACTATTTAGTACTGATAACTTCTACAAATATTTAAGGACCATCATACCAAAACCAATACCAAGGAAAGTAGCTATAGCAACTCCAAAAATGCCGGTAAGAATCCCAGGAACAACCAGAGAATTCCATCCTTTTGCCTTTGCCATTCCACATGCTGTTGTAGGGCCTCCAATATTGGCATTTGATGCCAGAAGTAACAGCTTTAAATCAAGGTGTAACAGTTTTCCTAATCCGAGGATCACACCAAGATGCACAGTTACTTGAACTAGAGCAAACAAGAAAATACTGGGTGCTGTTTTGACAACATTCCATATGCTCCCACTAGCACCCACCACAGCAAAAAATACCTGTTGCCAAAGCAGCCCATGAAAACATTTCATTTTCATACTGTTTTCATTTGTTCCAACACTGGAAAAATTACTACAATCTTTCACATTTATGTCAAGTTCAAATTTCAGATACTAAAATTGGACTCTAGAATTCAGAAACTTGCAAAGCAAAAAGTACCATGAGAAATAAATGAACATGTGGGAGATAATAACAACACTTTGGATGACAATTTCAGAGCAGAAAAAATAGTTGGCCATTCTTTATGCGATTTATAATCGTTGACTTAAATATTAATTCTAGTGGACCTGCAATATTAAACTTGCACGTCAAACTTTCCTACATTTTAAACCCAAATAAGTTAAAGAGTATACCCTCTAGAAAAATGATTAAAGTTTAACAATATTGAAGAGAAACACTCGAGTATGGTGTAAATAAACTAAATTGGATATATTTCAATTACCTGCATCAGAACCACAGCCATAGAATCACCAGTAGGTGCAAGACGACCAAATTGAGTTGGAAATGCTGTTGCTAAAATAACAACTATAGCTGTTATCGCAGGAAGACTGCCTCCCTGAATCTTACACAATTGTGTGAGATATGTGGCAGTCTTACATATCATAAAGGAGACAGCGAGGGCTGTAGCCATCTGTAGAACAGGGAGATTGCTTGCAGAATTGGACTCCATATCCATTTCAGCACCTGCAAAAGAGTCTGGTTTTGATAAGTTACATGCTGTTGTAGTACTAGTAAAATTATGTGCATTCAATAACACCATTCATATTCAAACATTGGTGTTAGAGCAGCAAAAGATTCTTATAGGTTGTTAGGCACATAGCCATTACCTCATAGGTCATCAAATATCTGCATTGTTCATGGTAAACCTCTTCCCCCCAACCACCCAAAAGAAGAAAAGTTTAAAATGGGAAAGAAAAGAAAAAAAAATCAGAAGAAAACAATTGCATTCTCATATGCCTGAAGCTGTAGTCAATCAAAGCAACATTAGACGAATCTGCCATCCACCAACATACAAGGTGAACTTGCATTAATCATTCTATATCACTGCTGCAAACTACATACCAATAGTTGATGCTGAAGCCTCGGGAGGAATTCTAGAGGCCAATGCAAATAGTACCATGAAGTATATTGCACAAATAACATTGTCTGCAGCTACTCCTGCAGCTACAACAGATGGAGATGTACCGAGAGCCTCTGAAATTGCAACATAATTAACAGCTGGAAGGACAAAGAAGATTGTAGTTTTAGTAAAGAACTTGGTGAGAGAAATGCATATATATGTAAAATGCACACAATGGACAAATACACCATATTTACATGCCTAAAATCACAATAAGCAGGCAGCAGCATGCCCAGAAAATAGTTTTCAAGTATTGAATAAATGCATATTTCAGTCCCAGATATAATAATATTTTACCTCATTAAATATAGCATAAATAGCAGTGTATCACAAAGTAAGAGGAGCTGCACCCCCAAATATTGGGACACAGCTAACTTCTTTTTACTCAAACCTCAATATGTGCCAAAGTTAATATGCAATGACATTTCACAAAAAACTTACATCCCCCAATATAACTACCCATAAGTGCAGCAGCTATTTTCCAATTATCTTGACCAAGTGACCGCATAGGCACCATCAGAAAAGCCACTGTAGTTCCAACTATTGTTGCGACTGTCAAGCAGAAAAATCAAGTTACTAAGCATGATAGAAAAACCATAAAAACTAAATGCATTAAATTAAAAGAAAAAATGCAGTCTGCAGAGTGAAAATAGCCATATGTTTCACATGTTAATTATGTACAGAACTACTATAATCAGAACATAAGCTATTACTTTCATTTAAAGTTGTGGAATATAACACAGCATAGCTCAACACAAAATCATAAAATAAACAAATTTAAAGTTCTAACCATTTCAGAATTACTGCATCCTATATTATCTTTAACAGATGCAAGGCACAACATACAGTTTGACAACAAACTGAGCATATTCAGCAGCTGGAAAGAACATCATTATTAAAAGAAGGGTCCATGATGAGCTTGAATTATGCTATTAATTAAAAGAGTATTTGTTAAGTTGAATCCATCAAGTGTGTTGTTTATGTTGTGTTTTCTTTTGTTTATTGTTAATCTTTTATTTTTAATTTGTTTCTAAGTTTTTCTAGGTTACATGAAAGGTTTCTATGCAATTTCAAAGAATTCAATAGTTCGGAGATCAATTGGAATGAAGTTGGAAGCAAATCGAAAGTAAAATATGTGCATAAAGAGGGTTTCAGACATGCATGGCCGTGCATATTGAAAGTGCACAGCCGTGCACTCAAAGAGGGGTTTGTTTCTTGAAGAATCGAGGGGAACAGAAGTGGTGCAATCATACATGTCCGTGCAGAATGAAAGTGCACGGCCGTGCGCCATCTGACGGGTTTTGACAACTCTGACACTTTTCGGTATTTCGATCATAACTTGAGCTACAAACATCAGATTAAGACGATTCAAGATGCGTTAGAAAACTAAGAGACAAAGCTACAAATCTTATGAGACATCAAAGCCTAATTCGATAATCTGCTATCCGAACAATACCACGCAAAAAATAAGAGAGTTTCACAAGGAAAAAAAGAGATTTTTGTTTCTAATTCGAATCCACTTCAAGGACTGATTAGTATTTCGATTTTTCAAGTATTCTAAGGACTTCTTAAGTCTTCTAAACCTAGGATCTTTTGTCTATAAATAGGGGAATTATCTCAATAGTTGAGAGGGACGCTTCTATCACTCTTTTTATCAAGTTTTCTTCTTTTCTAAAACTCTTTGCACATTATTTCTTCTTTCTTAATTATGAGCATCTAATTCTTCTCTAGAATTTAGATGCAATATCTTAATTTACCTATGATAGATATGTTTGATTAATTGGTTTTAATTATTGAAATTAATATTTTATTTTAGAACTTAATGCTTGTGAATAATAATTTATCACTATTTACATGATTAAATATATTATGTGAAGTAGCGAGAGTGGAAATATAATATTAATTCATTGAGATATTAGATCTAGGGTAAAGATAATAACACTCTTTTGTGATTAAAAAGATTTCCACAAAATTAACATAAATACATGTGTTGTGTTTTGAAAAAGAACATAATATAATTTAGAAAAATCTGATCATTAATTCCAATAAGCTAAAAATCAATATAGTGAACATAGAGAAGTCATAGATAGTCAATTGATAAAATCTAAATCCTAAACCTTTTATATATTGAATTTATTTTTTTACTATATCTGTTTAATTTTACTTGTTTTCTTCTATCTTATTTAATTTTCTAAATAATAAAGAAAATCCTAATTTTGGTACCTGTTAACCCTTCCTCGTGGGATCGATACTATACTTCACTACTATATTATTTGTTCACGACTGTGCACTTGTAGATTTTTCGCAACAGTCCATCCCACAAAGACCAGCCATAGAGAAGTGTTGGTTCCTTTGTATGATGTGTGTACATGAAGCAGCATTTCTAGTAAAACATCCCATGCCATAGCAGAGTGAGTAGGATTGTGCAAACGGTCGGTTCAATTTCGAATTTCTATTTTATCTAAACTGAAACCGAACTTTATATAAAATCGAACCAAATTGAAAAAGTTCGGTTCGGTTATTCGATTTGGACTATTTTTTTTTTCTGTTAATTCTAATAAACTATATATATATATATATGTTAAAATTTCGGTCAATTCGGTTCAAACCAAATTTTTTTTTATAAAAACCGAACCGAAATTTAATTCGGTTTACTATTTTAAAAACCGAACTGAAATACTTAAAAAACTGAACCGAACCAATTGATTTGGTTCGGTTTTGCTCCCCCCTAAGAGTAAGATCCATTTATGTAACAACTTTTTATGCAATGATGCAATATTATGCGCAGCAACTGTCTTACTAGATGCCATGTCATATTCATCAGGCAAAGTGATTTATGGACTAAACTACAGAGGCAAAAGAGGAAACTAAAAAGAAAGAGCTGATGTGAGATTAAAAATGGCATAAATGTAGAGAAACTTACAGGACTCAAAAAACAAGTTAGTCTTTCACAATCTGCTCTACCATTAACATCCTTGAACTCATGGACACCTCCAGTCAAACACTAGGATTCTATTGCTTCCGTCAGCTAGCCTAGAATGCAATCTGAGATGGATCAGACTCTTTTCTTAACTTGATAAAATCCAAAAATATTTAAGTTTTTAATCATCATCAATCTCAACAATCCTCGTACTTGGTTCTGAATTTTAAGTTTGTATTAAGCATTATAAGTATATTGATTTGTGATTGCTAAACGAAACCAAAAATCAGGCGTCATCTTAAACATTGGTCCCACTCTGCAATTTTTTAACCTTTCTACGAATTTGTTTTCTCAGAGTTCATCAGGTACATTACGTGCACAAATACGCATGATCTAAATCAATAGAGATGATAATTATGAATTATAGTAGACAAGAAACACTGAAAACTTCATGGAGAAGTAAGAAACTAACGAAGGAGATGTAACCTGAACCAAGCAAGAAAGCCAAGAGTAATGTCCCAGTTGAACGAACCACGTTACGCAAGTCTGCCCTAAACAAGAGCAAAGGAACCGTTAAAGGCAATAGGAACTCCAGGACAACCGAATACGCCGTCGTTTCATAAGGAATGATTCCAAGATTACTCGCCGCAAGCCCAATCAATGTACTCACCAAGGCTGCACTCACCATGCTCCCAATCTTAGTCTTTTCAGACCTTCAAAATGTAAACAGAAGACAAAAATCAACCATGCACATCTGTCGATATGTGCGTGAGAGAGAGAGAGAGGTTACCAGATACCGAAAGCTCCGGCGGCGAAGAGAGCAGTCCATGTGCCCCAATGGTCGTCTGGAGAAATGATAGGATAGCTCAGATGTGAACGGAGTTTTATAGGTTGAATCAATTTAGTATTATTAAGCCGTATGCCAAGTGATGAAGGAGTCAATTTTGAGTAGTAATTGGTCGAAAGGGTGAGGAGTTTATGGCGGGAAAAGGAAGGTGACAGGTGGTATAACGGTATTCGCAGTGAAGGGGAGAGAGGCGAATGAAGTAACGGTGATGCGAAGGAAGCCATTGATGAATTCTGGCAAAGGCTTTTCCTTCTTCCAATCTCATTTTACCTTTTTTTTTTTTTTTTTTTTTTTTTGGACTATCTGTTTGTTGCATCGCAGATATGCTGATGCCACGAAGTTACACGTGGCAACAATGCTTACACCCTTTGACTGTTTTTGAATCTTAGCTCCAGATTCAGGACCCATGGATCTTTTGAATAGGATTCTGCTATCTCTGATCTATTGAATGTTTTTTTTTTTTTGCCAATGGATCGATTGAATGTGACTTGTCCATAGAAATTAATTTGTATCAAACGTCTTAATTTTATATTGAAACAATAGTGGGCAACGTACGTACTATTTAGTGATCTCGAGCCTATGCACGAACTGTTTAGTTGGATCCATAAAGTGGAAAACAAAGAGAGCTGCATATAATTGATTACGCTAACCATAGAAAGTTACAATTTTTACATGAATTTCAAAACTGTAACTCCAAAAGCAATGCCAAGAAAAGTTGCAATGGCGATTCCAAAAATGCCAGCAAGAATACCAGGAACCACCAAAGAATTCCACCCTTTAGCCGTGGCCATTCCACATGCAGTTGTAGGACCTCCAACATTAGCATTTGATGCCAAAAGCAATAGCTTTAGGTCAAACCGAAATAGCTTTCCCAATCCAAGGATCACAACAAGATGGATGGCAATCTGGACAAGAGCAAACATGAAGATGCTGGGCGCTGTGTTGATCACATTCCATATGTTTCCACTTGCACCCACCACAGTGAAAAATACCTATTCCAGAAGGGAAAACAAATTTTGCTTCAAGCATGTCTCTTTTAAAGGGAAGGTTAATTTTTTACACCAAAATATAAAATATAACCAACCAAATCTTAGGTATTGGAGAAGTTCAGGACCTTCAAGATGATGCAAACCAACTAAATAGAGAATTAGTGTAAAATTCACTCACCTGCATCAGAATCAAAGCTAAAGCCTCCCCAGATGGTGCAAGATGATTAAACTGGGTTGGAAATGCAGTTGCTAAGATAACAACAATGGCCGTTACAGCTGGTAGGATACCTCCTTGAATTCCAAAAAATTTTGTGACATAAGCACCAGCCTTGCAGATGGCAAAGGACACAGCAAGAGCAGTAGCAATCTGTAGAACAGGAAGCTTGTTCTGAGGCTCAGATCCACTCTCCATTACAGCATCTGGCAGAGTACAGTCCAATAATCATGTCCAACACATCAAACTCATCGTTACTCCATAAGAGAGGACATGGGTAAGAGATGAATGATCAAAATAAAGCATGGCCAGAAACCGAAAAATTTTCAGTGTGTTTTATAATTATAACAACTATATGGAGGAGAGAGGATTTTAATATGCTTTAATAAAATATAAGACAAATGGACCAACAATTCATTTGCCAACTTAATGGAATTGCAAATAGTTAAATGTTTAGGAAGATAGGATTTTGCGCACCATTAGTTGATCTTGAAGACTCAGGAGGAATTTTAGATGCCAATGCAAACAATGTTGTAAAATACACTGCACAAATAACATTATCTGCAGCTAGTCCAGAAGCTAAGACTGATGAAGATACACCAAGAGCATCAGCAATGGCTACGTAATTGACAGCTGCACAATATCAAAACTGTAAATCATTGGTCATGATGAAGAACATGGCAAAAGAGTGAATAGTTCTGGGATGGGGGCGGAAGAGCAGTGACTAAGAGATCACACTATTACAAGAAAATGCAGCATGCATAGAAACAATTATTGAAATATTGAAACAAAATTACCTCCGCCAATATGTCTACCCATGAGAGCAGCTGCTATTTTCCAACTATCCTGTCCAAGTGATCGCATTGGCACAATCCAATATGCCAACACTGTCCCAACTGTGGTTGCAACTGTAACATAACAAAAGCAAAACAAACTCAAAGACACTTCTAAACAGAGATTATTGGAACTATAGCAGCTATCAAAATTTTATTACCTGATCCTAGCAAGAAAGCCAAGAGAAGTGTCCCAGTGGATTGAATCACACGACGCAAGTCCGCTCTGAACAGCAACAATGGAACTGCCAAAGGGAGCAGAAACTCCAAAACAATAGAGTAAGCTGGAGATTCACATGAAATTATCCCCAAATTGCTAGCTGCAAGTCCAACTAAGGTGCTCACTAGCGCACCGCTCAGTGCGCTTCCAATCTTAGTCTTCTCCGACCTTAATCTCAAAGCATAACAATTGTATTTTTATGAATACAAAATTAAAATTTTCAGAGTGAAATTTTCAAAATCTCACTCTAATTCGTAGAAAGATGATTAAAAATTGTGTGAAGAGAGGGATAGGATGTTTACCAGATACCGAAAGCGCCGGTGGCGAAAAGAGCGGTCCATGTGCCCCATCGATCGTGGGGAGAAATAAGAGGGAAATTCAAATTGGATCTGACTGCTACAGATCGAAGCGAACTGAAGTCTTTGGGGTACAATTGCGGAGAGAGAAAGGTTTGGCTTCTATTATTGTTACTATTACTAGCTAATGAAAATGATGATGATGAACCTTGAAGAGCTGGTGCGGTGGTAGTGATCGTGGGTGAGACTGAGAAGACATTTTTGCAGGAACAAAAATGCGATCGTTGAATCTCCGGCTTGAGCACCGGAGAGCCAGCTATATGTAGAAATGGAAGCTTTGACGCCATTGACCTCCACTCTCCAGCGAGATCAGAGAGAGAGAGAGCAAGGTTGCAGAATTTTTTTTTTTTTTTTTTTTTTTTTTTGACAGAAGGTTGCAGAAAAATTCGTAGTAGGATTGAGGTTGATTTTGATTTTGACCTTTTCTTAAGTATGTCCATGCTGCATATGCAGTCATGCACTTAATGTTAGACATGCTTAGTGTGTATTTTTTTTTTTTTTCGTATTTTTAAATTATTCTTTAACAATTGTATTTTTTTATATATATAAAAAGTAAGCATTTATTCCCTAAAAGAAAGAGTAAAGCATTATAAAGTAGTTTTAATTTATTTATTTATTTTTCAAAAACAGTTCTATATTTTCTAACAAATTTAAAATGGTTCATAAGCTATTTCCAGACGTTAAATTAGTAGGTTAGTCCTTAAAATATTTAAACAATATTTTTAAATTATTTGAAATATATTCTAAGTATATATAAGAGGATGATTTTCTGAAACAATAATTTTAAAAGTTAGTGCAAAACATACTTTAAAAATTATTTATGAACTGTTTTGAGAATTAGAAGATTAAACTAGTACACTATTCTACAGTTGCTGTCAATTACATTTCCACTATCATTTTCCCTATCTTTGGACTTACTTTGTAATTTTAATTATTATCAGTTACTAAAAAACTGTGATAAAGATAATTGTGAGGCACTTAGAACATTAAATTACAGTTATTAATTAAGCTTTTGTATTGATGAGCCTAATGGGCTTATGTAAGTCCACTATAAACCTAAATCTACAAGCCCATATTGTACTATAACCCTAAATTTATAAGCCCATATTGTTGGACATTTTATAGTGTCCAGTAAAAGCTCTCCCTCTTTCTTATATATATATATATATATATATATATATTATATTGGTGCACATAATTATGTGCTAGTAGCCTAGCACATGTAATAATAGCAACGGAGTACTTTTAATTTTTTTTTTCAAAAAATTAGATAAAAAAGAGAATATTTTTTGCATATTTAAGTAATTTCAAATAAAGCATGTTCCATTTAATATTAAACATTATTGACAATTAAAGAGAAAAATAGAGATCTTTAACTTTGGCCAAAAAAAATAATAATAATAATAAAAAGAGATCTTTAAATGATAATAAAACAATATTTTGAAAACCAGACCGGCCATTGGTTTGGTTCGATTGCCAAAAAAAACTAAATCTATTAAAATAATATCGTTTTGACATAAAAAAAAATTAAAAATAAAAAAAACCAATCGAACCGGCAAACCAGATCAATTGAACCGGAAACCTGCAAGGAATTCGGTTTACAGTCCAGTTCGATTTTAAAAACATTGTAATAAAAATATGCTTCCAGCAAGCGCAAGTTTTCTTGCTTGTTCATGTCTAGTCATCTGCGTTGACATATCTTCTGCATTGACATATCTTGTAAACTTTTCACAAAATCTTCCCAAATATATAAATTCATAAACAATAAACATCCCAATTTCTTGTCATTAATAACAGCATTTTGTGAAATTTCATTTTCATCATCCAGGGCAGTTGTCAACAAGCCAATTTCAATGAGCTACAAATACGAGGATATGAAAAGTCAAGCTAAAGAATGCTCGTACAAGTTGATATATCAACACCACTGCACTCGTAAAATTAGGCGCAGTGAATTGTGTGCTCAGTATGGATTCTGGAAATACCTCCATATTCACATTCTCTTCAGCACCTTTGCTCATATCTTTAGCCAGATATTCAGTCGAGACTATTATTACAGAGGAGATGCTGTCAGCTCTGCTTCTGCCTCTTCGCACTGGAACTCTCTTCTTCCAAGTCTCTCAATTTGTTCTTTATTGCAGCTATCTTGGCACTCCGACTCATCTGCCCTGAGGTACCACCAACAATGCCTGTTTTGCTCATCTCACCCATTCCTCCAGAAGAATTTTGTGCTGCTTCCTCCAAGTATTTTTCACTAGCAAGGCGAACAACCAAAGGGCGGCCACAAGCTAATCTCCCATGCATCTTTTCCTTGGCCAATTTAGCTTCCTGCATACTCACTTTAAATGTGGAAATCAGGAATTTGCCTCAATATAAAGACAAGATATGCAGACAACTTACCTCTTTGGTGCTAAACTGGATAAAAGCAAAGCCCCGTGGTTCTCCACGTTTTGGTCCACGAGTATGCCATAAGAAGTCTTCTGATATAATCTTGCCATAAGGAGAAAACATCTTTATCAGACCAGCCCTGGAGGAGATACAAAATATAACTGATAAGACCCAATTATATCATATCAATGATGATTTTTGGCAATAATGAATGCAACTTTGATAAATTTCCTTACTCTGTTATTCTCAAGTCCAGGTTACCAATATAAAGTCTGCTTTCTGCCTTCTCATCAATGAAACCATTGGGATCCTGCATCCAGTTTTCACACCCAACACAAAAATATTGGCATCACATGATGAAACATCATATGAGAAGTAAAATATTGTTCAGAAAGTTCAAAAAGTTTTGACCTTCCTCTAGCTTAAAAGCTTTCACAAAAAAAGTTAAAACAATAGAAGATAAATGCATTCATATTTTGGGTTGCACAACTTTTGGAAGTCCTTAGTAAACAGAGCTTGTTCCCACTTGTAAACCAGCCAAAGTTAGTTTTGTTATCAGAAGGTCCACAAAAACCAGATATTCCAACTTTAGCATGAGCAACTCCCCCGATACCATACTATCATACAGCAATTTAATCAATGAAGACAAATGCCCATGTTCTCTGTGTGGTCCTCAGATTAAAAGGCAATTACACTTGTGCTAGAACTAACAAAATTAACTTTGGGAACATATAAATACAATGATAAGATGAATATATAAGCGGTGGCAGATCAAAAAATCCAACATAGTTCAAGGTGAAAAGTATGGAAAGTGAACAAAGGCATCACACAATAGAAAAGAAAGAGACTCGGAGGCCAGCATACATGTATATAAGCAATTTAATCTCAAAAATGAATTTACCATATTGGTTTTTAGCGCAAGAGCAACGAGATTTTCAGCACTTTAAAGCATCACAATCTGTACAAATCTGCATTTAAATAAATGTTACAAGGTTATCAACAGCTTTACTGAACCAATCAAAGACAAACAGAATAATACTCAAGCAAAGCATTGGCCCTCAAAAAATGAAGCAAAGATAATAATAAATCTGGCAACCAATAGAGCAAAAACAGACGTTTAAAATTAGAATATCTGATAACATAATAGATACATGGCGGCTACTTTAACTGACGAAAAATTCATGATGCGACCCTAAACCCTAAAACTTGAAACTGTATCATCTCTGTCGCAGTTCACAAATAACCAGAACTTTGATTTATGTATGAATTTTTCAGTTAATTAGGCGAGAAAGAGATGGCATGGAAATAAGAGTGTCGAACAAAAACCTAGAAATTGAAAAGGAAAAAAGAGAGCGTCGTTTACTCACAGATTAAAGTGTCAGTGTTGAAACGACGTTGTTTCGTGGTTCTATGGCGATTGGAACTATTAGTCGCAGAACAGATTATCCAGCTGAAGCGCAGGAGAGCATAGGCTACCGTTCATAAGGAAAGAAAGAGAGAGAGAGATATGAATCTCTATTCAATGTTCTTTCTATTGTTGATTGTGTATCGATGAGGTCGAGAAGACGTGCGAAGTTCTAATTTCTAAACGACATCGATTATTAACTTGTCACTGTAGGCGTGGCAAATGGGTGGATTAGGGTGTTTATGAGTTGAATGGTACATTTGCTCATTTATTATATATTTTATTATTAGGTTAAATTACTATTTGTTCTTTTAATTTTAATTAAATTTACATTAAAATCTCTTTATTTCAAAAAATTAGCGAATACATCCGTATATTTATATTCCGTCTCACTCTTAAATCCTCCCATCCAAATTTTAAGATTTTTCCGTTAAAAAAATTTATTAGAAAATTAAAAAATAATAATAATAAAATTTCATTCCTAAAATACCCTCATCCCTTTCTCTACCTACCCTCACTCGATTCACTCACTCAACCCACTCACCTCTCTCTATCACTGCTTTTTTTCTTAACTCTCTTTTCCTTACAGACACGGTTCTCTTTCCCTCCCTCTTTTTCTGTTTTGACGGTGACCCATCTCCTCCGTTCTCTGTTTCTCTCTCTTTTTCTGTGTGGAACTATATATGACTGTGTCCGATCATCTGAGATCAAGGGAAATTTTTTATTTTTGCGCTAAGTTGCGGCTCATTTTGAAAACAAAATTTTGGGTTTTTTATTTTAATATGTTGCATGGGCACCTCATGAGATTGGTCTCTGTTTGGCATGCGACTTTTGGGATGGAAATATATCAATTTTTACAGCAAGAGCAGATTGTGGTTGGGACACATCCAGGATTGATCAAGCTCACCTAGTTGGTGTAACTTCAGTTTCTTGGGCCCCATTAACTGCACCTCGTGCTCTTGTTGGTTATGGTTTGCTCAACCCTGTTCAGAAGCTTTGCTCAAGCGGTTGTGACAATACCGTGAAAGTGTGGAAGCTCTATAGGATTTGGAAGATGAATTGCTTTCCAGCTCTTCAAATGCATTATGGGTTGGAGATTATAAAAAGTTATAGGCTTTTAACGGGTTTCTAGTTATGGTGATTTTGACTGAATTTTTTTTTTTTTTTTTGGTTGGTGTTTGATATACGATTAAAAGTGTTAAAAAACTTTTGGTTTGAAGTAGGAATTTGAAGGATTTAATTCTCTATTTTTATGGGTTTCTAGTTATGGTGATTTTGCTTGGAGTGGGACTCAAGAGAATGGACTGATATTTCTTGTTTTTAGATAATGACCCGTTAATTGGATAGTCTTTAGAGATGGTATTTTTAAAAATAAAACTTGAAAAGACACTTTTTTTTTTTATGAGTCGTAAAATCATCCAGTACTGTTGATAGAGGGCCCGGCTAAGGGGTAGGACCTGTGAATAGAGAAAAATATGATCAATGGCTCCCGAGGATTATCCCCAGAGGAGCCTTCGATGCCCAAGTCAGCGAGAGAATTTTGAGAGGAAATAAAGAAAAATAAGTTTGGATCCTTTTTCTTTACCTTTTCATTACTTTTTATAAGGAATGGTAGGGACCCCATGGACGCGTGTCCTATGCCTATTTGAGGTCATTTTTGTCCCTAATCAGAGGCCTCCCACTCCCTAGTCTGATCGAGGGTATCGAAGAGAAGGCTAAGGGAGTAGTTCATTGCTTGTGATTCATCTGCATTGTGGATGAAATTGTCAATTTGACTGCATCTGGTAGTTTTGATATGAAGGCTGCTAGATGCTTGAATGAAGATGGCGAGCTGAAAAGCTTGATATGGAGGCAACTATGTGCCTTAATGATGAGGAGAACTTAGGAGCTCGGTCTGAAGGCAGCTGGGTGCCTGATAAGGCGAGCTTAGGAGCTCGATCTGAAGGCAGCTGGGTGCCTGATGAGGCGAGCTTAAGAGCTCGGTCTGAAAGCAGCTGTGTGCCTGATGAGGCAAGCTTAGGAGCTCGGTCTAAAGGCAGTTGGGTTCCTGATGAGGCGAGCTTATGAGCTCGGTCTGAAGGCAGCTGTGTGTCATGAACAGAGATGCAAATTGTATGATTGCCACATCATAATGTGGTCTTATGGTCTTCGATGTCACGATATGTGGACTTATAGATTCCATATAACTTTAAGTCTTCAAGTCTCCCATTCTTCATATAATATGCCTTTTTGAGCAAGGTCTTAGTAAATGACATGCCTAACTGAGAGGTTTGTGGACAGACTGCTTCGTCAGCCAAAGGCAGGTCTTTAGATGAAATGCTTCGTCAGTCGAAGGCTCAAATAAGGATAATATCACATGCCTCGTTGATCGAGGACCTTAGAGCTTCGTTGGAGGCTTTGGAGCTTCGCTATCCGATGTCTTCGCCTGATAGACTTCGTCATCAGAGGTCTTCGCTTAGTAGGCTTTACTGACTGGGCTTAAATAATTGGCGAAGCCCTCATTTACTTGATAAAGTTCTTCGGATAGTATAGCTCGTTGAACGAGGACTTAAATAATTTGCCCCATCCGTCGAGGTTTTCGTAAATTCTCTTAAGGCTCGGTTTTTCTTCATATGAACTGTTTCGCAACCGAAGGCTTAGAAGCCTACCTTACTTAGAGGGTTTTATATAATTTACTTTGTCGAAGGAGGTCTTCATATAAATCTCGCTTTGTATGAGATCTTCAGACGAACTCACCAAAGGAATTCTTCGAATGAACTGTTTTGTCAGCCAAAGACTTTAATAATAATATATGCCTCATCCATAGAGGACTTTCAATAATTTGCCTAACTTAGAAGGCTTATATAATTTGCCTAGCTCGTAGGAGGACTTTGATAATATATGAAGCTCCTCACTCCCTGATGGAGGTCTTCAAATAATAAGGTGCCTCACTCATAGGAGGACTTAGATATCTTGCCTCGTTCGTGGGAGGACTTATAGATCCACTTCGTCCTGTCAGTGCAGGACTCAAATAATTTGCCTTATTTTCCAAGGTCTTAGAAATCCATGCCTCACTCACGGAGGACTTTAGATAAGATGTCTCACTGATCGAGGACTTTAATAATAATTTACCTCACCTAGAGGTCTTCAAGAATAAATTTACCTCGACTTTTCGAGGACTTAGATAATAATATGCCTTGACTGTCGAGGATTAACAGATCCGACTCACCGGGAGGTCTTAAATAATGTTATGCCTCATCAATCGAGGATTTAGAAATCTACCTCACTGATTGAGGTTCTCATATAATCTACCTCGCTCAACGAGGACTTACATGATAATCTGCCTCAACTGTCGAAGACTGAGAAATCTAACTTGCTAGGAGAACTTAATATAATGATCTGCCTCGATTGTCGAGGACTGATTAGTCTGACTCGCTAAGATGACTTATATCAAGTGCCTCGACTTCTTAAGGACTTTAGAGATAATTTGCCTCATCTTCCGAGGACTTATGTGCCTCGACTGTCGAGGTCTTCAAATAAATCTAGCCTCATCAATAGAGGACTTCAAGAAAACCTGCCTCATTGATAGAGGACTTTAATAATAATTTGGTTCGACTTCTCGAGGACTTATCTCCCTTGAATTCTCGAGGACTTTAGAGAAATCTAGCCTCATCAATAGAGGACTTCAGGAAAACCTGTCTCATTGATAGAGGACTTAGATAATAATAATATGCTTAGCATTCGCTAGGTCTTAAGAAATCCACCTCACCTGGAGGTCTTCTCGTATTTGCCTCGCCATATGAGGACTTAAGATAATAATATGCTTAGCGTTCGCTAGGTCTTTGGTGCCTTGTTTTGACAAGGTCTTTTGCCTATTGGACTTTCGCCTGAACATTCATCTTTTGAGCTAGTCTCAATAGGACTTAAGTGATTTCTTTTATTTTATTTTCATTTATTTTTTATAATCCTTTATAAAATACAGGATTTTCTTTTACAAGTATATTTAAATAATTGTACACTTTATACAAATACAATATTATTTGCTAAAATAAAATGACTTGTCTTCAGACAGCTTTGTTTGTTCGCATGCCTTGCATAGTTCTTGAGCACTTTATCATCGTTTTATTTATTTCTTTATCAAGTTGTTTTGCAGTTGATTTAGCTTTTGCGGAGAGCTTGAGAGTTGCTTTTGTGAG
>CATKHJ010365934.1:0-13159 GCA_949750685.1 Vernicia montana | reverse complement strand
AAGGAGAGGGAGCAAATATTGCTTTTAGGAAAACGATTACGTGTTTCAAGCCTATTTATTATTACATCTTGTTTACTTTTAATTATATACACAAAATTCTATTTTATTTTTGTTGAATTTCTTACTTTATTTTATAATATTCATAACACCATGAACTAGCGTGGCATCTGATTCAGAAATCACCTGTTTTACAAACGCAACATCGATCCTACATACCAGTATTATTATCAATTAATTGATAAACCCACTGAACATCATCCCTAGCACTAGCTCGCAGTTGAGCTTTAATGGAAAGGTAGTAGGTAACCAACCATCTTCACACAAATGAATATCCTTACCTGAATCAACTCTCCAATGAATACCTTTAACCAGCAGATCACGACCCGCCATAATACTTCGCCAAGCCCACAAAGGATTAGTCCCAAGTCTGGCCTTCAAAAAACCCAAATTTGGAAAATTTTTTCCTTTTAGAATTTTATACAGCAAAAGATGATTGATCTCTTAACAGTAGCCACCCTTGTTTAGCTAGCAATAAATTTGATAATTCTATCACTCATTTGATATCATAAAAGAAATCGCATAGTATTGTTTTAAAATATAAATATTGTAAATTAGTATTTTTTAATATCTATAAAATTCAATTAATATCTCTAAGAGTCTTTTAAAAAAAAATTTTGAAAGTCATTTATAAATTTATAAAGGCTTAATTACCTAAAAATCCTAAACTATACAACTTTTAACAATTTTATCTCATTTTTTCAGATTTTTCACACAAATACTTATACTTCAATTTTTTTTTTTTTCTAAATTACAATCCGGCGACGGAAAATATAAAAACGTGATGGTTGCTAACGTTTAATTTTTTGTATAAAACGAAAAAATAAATAAAATGAGTTAGCAAAATATTATTATGTCTGCACCAGCTTTGAGCATCGAAGCAATGAAATTAAAACTCTACTGGTTAAATTCTCGAGACATTATGATTTAATTTTGCTTTTCTATCAAAAAAGAAGATAAAAATTTGAGATAAGTGTAATGAATTAAGATTTTAGACAAAGATAGAAGATAAAGATTTGATATTTACTTAAACACACCGTTTTGGGTGTGCTATTGCTAACTATATTTTTTTTCGCTTTACACAAAAAAAAAAAAAAAAAAAAAAATTGCACATCAGCAACAGTCACCATGTTTTTGTATTTTCCGTCGCTGGATTGTATTTTAGAAAAAAAAATTGAAATATAGGCATTTGTGTGAAAATTATAAAAGAATGGGATAAAATTGTTAAAAAAAATTAAAGTATAGACATTTGTGTGAAAAATCTGAAAAAATGAAATAAAATTGTTAAAAGCGGTATAATTTGGGATTTTTTAGGTAATTAGGTCATTTATAAACTTTGTAAAAGACATTAAAAATCTAAAAACTCTGCAAAAGTCATTTACTTAAAAAAAAAAAAAAAAAAGAAGTCTACAAATATTTTTAAAAGTCTTAATTGAATACACCCCATAATTAATAAAAGTCTTAATTGAATACACCCCATAATTAATAAGGGATTTATGAAAAGAAGTAATAAGGAGTTGACTCTAAATGTTTTAGTTATAAAAAATCTAATATCATATCAATAATTAATCATCCAACTAAAATATTCAAATTTATAATTATAAGTAACAATCTAATTAAAATAGTTTATATTTCTAACAGTATTAAATATTAATTAAGCATTATTTTCTTGAAATTGATATAGATAATATATACAATAGAATTCTAAAAAGATAATATTGAAATGCTTCAAAAAGCAAAACTTCCAATAATTGAATAAGATCTTAATTAACTCATGTTTATATATATACTAGGAAAATTACCCGCGCATTACAGCAGGCCAAGTCCTGACATATAAATTTAAATTGTAATATAAAATTAATATATCAAAATTAAAAGATAATTAAAATATTGTACTAATTAAGTATTTTAAGCATACTATACTAATATTGTACTAATATAACATATTGTGTTAATTAAGCATTGAAATGAAAATTATATTATTTGTAAAAGATAAGGGTGAGAAAATATTTTTCATGAAACACAACATACTCCTTTGCTACATCAAGAGGCCTATAATATTAATGATGGGTAGTTAGGTTCTTATTTGTTAAAGTAACAAAGGATAACCAAACAATTATACGCGTAACAAAATAGGTTTTTTTTACCTCTGTTGAAAGTCATGAGCTTTTTTCCTTGTAGTAAAAGCAATAAATAAATATATAATTAAAAAACCTCATATATTTAATAACATATGAATAGCTATTAAAAATGCAATTTACAACTTGCCACAACTTTTCTTCTCTGGTGATTCTTTTAGGAATAATTCAACTTGTAGTTCGTCAGTTGAAACCATTGTTAATGAAAGTTCAATCGTAGACGATGACCTTGAAGCATCAATGATCTCAATTCGACTACTAGAAGATAAATCGAGACATCTTTTCACAACTTTACGCGCATTTGCTTTAGGCAATGTGCGGAGCAACGTTGAAGTTGCCAAGGGAGATTTCATACTCAAGCCAAACATCAAATTGGAAGATTCCTCACTCTTAAAAATATGAGTCACTTTAAAAGAAGAATTACAAGGATCTTCAATTTTAGTACTAAGGACGACCTGAAAGATTCACTGCAAGCCAAAAATTATGGTTATCAATGGAGGTAGTGAGATCTTATTTTTAAAACCCTGGGCTAAGTTGCTTACTGGTAACCCAATTAGATCGGCAGCTAGATGACCAAAGATAAGAAATGATGCAGATCCAGTCTCATCCTTAACAGTCACATTGAACTTATACCTAATAATATTAACAATATGCAAATAGTTTAAAGTATAATTCTATTCATTGTATATATAAGAAATGAAGTGGCAAAACTCACCAACAAATTGGAGGCTCTTTCAGAACCCCGCAACTACTGCACCAAATTTGCTCGCTATAATTTTGAACACTACTTTTACATTGAGGACATACTCTATACCACTAACCAAATGAAGTATTAATATTTTTAACGGCTGCCTTATATGTAAATTTTATGCCCTATTCACAAAATAGTTAGAATGATCCAAATTGTACAACCTAATTGACTTGTACATTTTCATAATAAAGTTAAATCAATTAAATAAAGATACCTTATCAATATGAATGTCAAGTGCTAGTAACTCTGCAATTGTGTGAGGTCTCGCCCGAACGCCCCCCCCTTGCTCGGAAAAATGAAATGTCTTAAGGAAAGGCGAGCGATTTTTAAGCGAGTTAAGGTACGAGTTTTGGTGCTCACAATTGGAAGCGGTTATCGCCTCGGAAAATTGATTTGAGTTGGAAGTCGCCACGTTAATTTATTTAAATGGAAAAATTAAGAAAAGATCAAGTTTGACTCCAATTCCTTAATCTTTGATTAATTTACCCAAGAATAAAGTCACTAGTCTTCGAACCAGGTTAAGCTCGGAGATTAGGTTTTTTGGTTTTAAAATAATCTCAATTTGACTTTTAAGTTTGATTTGACTTGAAAATTAATTTCATGGATGACAAGTATTAAGGACGATTGCATGATCATGACATAATTATGAGTGCGTGGGAAAAATAAAGAGTAAGTATTTAAACATCCATAAGTAAAGAAGAGTATTTCCTTTAACCCTTATGAGTACTAGAAAAATCACAAGATCGCTCATTTACTCCAAAATAATTAAATTAACTAATAACATTAATTAATATTTACATATAAAATGGATTGATATTGAAAAATAAAAGAGGAAGGGAATTGATTAGGGATTTGGATTTGAGGCTTGAAGTTAAATTCTAAGCGTTTAGGAGATTTTGAGTGGGCGGAGTAGTTTTTCCAGACCGAAATTCTGTTTTATCGGTTTTAGATGATGAATTTAAATTAATCTCAGAGAAAATTAATTTAATGATTTGATTGCTTAATTACCCAATTTTTTAATTAATTAAAAAGATTAATTAATTAAAGTGATTAATTAACCAAATTGAGTGAAAACTAATTTTAAATTAATTAATTAAAATCAAAAGAGATTTTTAATTAATTTATGTGATTACTCAAAATGAGTATAGAGATTAATTAGAGAGAGAGAGAAAGAGAGTAGTAGATAGTCATTAATACTAGCTCTATGGGTGTGTTGAAATGAGGGATTGAGTGAGGTATTTATAGGAAAGAATGAGGGGTGAAAAGATAAAAAATGGCTGAAAAAGTAGGTTAAATAAGAGGTAAAAAGGTCATTTTCGCGCACCAAGGTATAGTGGTCAGAGTGGTTCGCGGATGCCCGTCCGCGTGAGAAAATGGCGGAGGTCCTCCAGACAATCTGGCGGACACGCCAGAGAGGCTGGCGGCTTCGCCAACTCCTCGGGCAGACGCGTCAGCTCCGTACTAACTCGCCAAACTGAGCGTGACGGCTGCAAGCCGTTTGGCGCATCCGCAGCCATGCCTTGTGGCGACCTCGAGACGATCTCGCGGACGTGCGAAGGTGGCCTGTTGCTCTGCAAGCCTGGCTTGCAGACATTCGAGAGGCGACTCGATTTATGGGCCGTCACGTTCTTCGATTTAGTTTTCGAGATTTTCAAGTCAGTTTTAAAGGCTTTCGAGGTATTCTAAAGTTTGAAAAATTACCAGTTAGTGGCGGTGGATTCGAAATTAATTATGGGACAGTTTGACAGTCAGATTTGAGAAAAATTCGGTCAGTTTCAGGAAAGTGTTATCTGGTACAGAAAGTCCGGTCAGGATCAGAAAAGTGATGTCAGTCTGTATTGAAAAATTTAAATCGTTTACCTTTCAAGCACGCTGTCCGCTTGACCCCTGCCCACTAACCGGCTAGCAGGATTGCCGCACCAGTTCTGCGTAGCGCACTAAATTTAGCAAGTGCCAAGCTGCGGTAACATCATGAGTGTGCAAAATTGAGGGTTCACAAATTGTCTTTCTATTCATATCCTTATTTGACTCAATGTTGTGTAGTGGGCGATTTTTAATTTGGAGTCTACAAATTATTTTTCTTAAAATTCTCTTCTTAAAACTCTTTAATAACTTACTTATATAGAGAAATTTTCTTTTAATAAAGTTTTTTTCCTCTGAAATATCTTTTCTTCAAAACCTTTATAGTAATTTACTTATATAAGCAAACTTTATTTATAATAAACTTAATTTAGCTTAATGATCATTTAAAGTCAATTTAAATCGTTTAATTTCTTTGAATCATACATTATTCATAAATACTCGCATTTAATCCCTTAAAATCATTTACTTGTACAAATAACTCCCTTATTAATAATTAATTTAGCTGGTAAACTATACATTCATTAATATATATCTCTTAATCATAAAATATTATTTTATAAAATAGTTTTTACTTTTGAAACATTCCTCACCTCCATTAAAATCGATTTAATTTGATTAACTTAATACATCATATATATATATATATATATATATATATATATATATATATATATATATATAGAGAGAGAGAGAGAGAGAGAGAGAGAGAGAGAGAGAGAGAGAGAGAGCACAAAATAATTCAAGTCTCAATAATTTCATAATAATAGCAATTCTATCAATTAAATTCATGAACATAAACATAGCCCAAATATATACATTTCAAACATTAAATTATCTGAAAACCAACTTCAAATTAAAATTCGAGAGTTCCGGGCTTACTAACGTGAAAATCGATTGAACCCTTGTTGCTAAAAATCTGCAAATGCACAGGTCATGAACAAGTAATATAGTGATTAAGTAGAGTGTCGATCCCATGGGGAAGGAATTGACAATTACCAAAATTATGAATTAATTTATTATTTAGAAAACTGATTTAGTTGAGATAAAGAAGAAAATAAAAATAAATATTAAAAGATAAATTCAATATATGTAAAAGCCCTAAAATTTAGATTTAATCAATTGATTACCTATGACTTTTTCTATGTTCTCTAAATTGATTTAATTTCATTGGAATTAATGATTAGATTTTCCTAAATTATATGATGTTCTCTCTCAAGACACAACACATGTATTTATGTTAACCTTATGTTTACTCTCGTGATCATAAACAATTAATACAAACTCATTAAGTTTTATTGAAATTCTTTAATTAATCACAAAAGAGTATTCTTATCTCTAAATAACATATTCCCTAGGTCTAATATCTCAATGAACTAATATTATACTTCTACTCTCGCTACTTCACATAATATCTTTAAACATGCAAATAGTGATCAATTATTCACAAGCATTAAATTCTAAGATAAAAGATTAATTCTAATAATCAAAATCAAATCAATCAAACAAAAATAGTCACGGACAAATCGAGAGAATACATCTAAATCCTAGAGAAGAAATTTAGCTACTAATAGTTAAGAAAAAAGAAACAATTAAATTAACAATCAATCTAATAGAAAACATAATAACAACTTATTATTGAATTGAAGAATAAAAGTTTAAAAAGAACTCTTTTACAGATACAATTTTTGACGTACACGAGTTTCAAAACTTTTCTTCTTGATTAAAATGAAAATAAAAAGAAGTGAAATTAAGAAAATATAAATCTCTCTAAATATTTGTTTATTTGATTGAATGATGATTTGAAAGATGGGTAGTAATACCTATTTATAGGCAATTTCCATCTTATTTTTTCACCATCTTGCATCATTGCCTACATCATTATTATTATGACATCATTGCTTGCATTATTAATATCATAACATCTTTGTTTGCATCATTATTATTATAACATCATTGTCTACATCATTAATATCATGACATCATTGCCTGTATCATTAATATTATGATATCATTGTCTGCATCATTAATATCATTTTGATCTGCAAAATAAAATACTAAAAATATTTTATAATTTATTTATAAATTGTTAGAATTATTTATGTCTCAAAATAAGTAATAATATTATTAAATTCTCAAGAACTAAACCAAAATTTGAATTTAAACAAGTAAAATAACTTTAAAAAAATAAAGTTATCAACCCCCGATCATAAAATGTGTCGGAAAGTTAAAAGAATGCTACTGGAATTGGAACTCCATACACCACCGCTACCGGTGGTCCTAGAGGTCATGGAGGATACCATTCAGCTCATTTAGTCGCCAAAAGCCTGAAAATATATGTCAGTCACTCACTGCCACTCGCCACCGGTCGCCAAAAAACACCAGGAAGCCATCCACCTCTTTGCTTTTTCAATCTTCGATTCCAGTCAGAGTTAGGTGGCAAGGTGGGTATAGAAATGAAGATAGGAGGAAGGCGATTCCAACGATACCAGAATCACTATGAACGGAGCTCAGAACCAACCGGAATCATTGTCGAAAAGCTTTCGGTTGCTGGAAGCTTCACCCTGCACGTACGCCATCGGCAACTACCATTTCTCACTATTGCCGCTTCATCTGAGGTAGTCGGGAGCTTGCACTTATGGTGGTGATGGAAATGTAGCTGGGTGGTGGTTAGAGGTGGTGGTTTCCACTCTTCTCTTTCTAACTCAAAAATCTCGATTATGGGCTGATGAAAATTTTGGGTAGCCTCTGATCTTTACCAATCAGAATTGTCCACAAAATTTTCACTTGGGAAGGGCGCATCGGTCATTTCACGTGGGCAAAGGGACGACGTCATTTTAGCACAAGATGGACAACAAGGGAAGGGTGAATTAGTCATTTCACACATGCAAATCAATTTTTGATTGCACTGTAGTTCTACAGTGAATCCCACATTAAGCTCACATATGACATTTTGATTGGCATGCATATGGGCTATTCCATAAACGCTACAGTTTCGCATAAGCGTGTGGACAAAAACAGTTTTGTTTTACATAAGGAGGAAGGGCAAACTGAATGATGTGTAGACCTGTTCATGGGTCGGGCTCAACCGGGCTTGCAATTTTTTACTTAAGTCCAAGCCTGACTCAAACCTGAAATTAATTTGTTTTAAGCTGTCTAAGCCCAAGCTCACTCTTTATAAAAAAGGCTGCTCAAGCCTGGCCTAGCCTGAATTATATATATATATTTAAAAAAATTCAATTTTTCACTAATAAATTTTACCAAATTTGCTTAAAACTAACTAATTTTATGCTAAACAAATAAAATTATACAAATACATATTGAAATTTCAAAATCTAAACAATGAACTAAAATACTCAAAAAATTCCAAATATATATATTTTTAATATACCTTCTAAAGTCGGGTCGGACTTGACTTTTAAAATATGTGACCGAATTCGCCCATAAAATTTATAGGTTTTAATCAGGTTCGGGCCGGGCTGAACTTATAAACAATATGTTTTGTTCAAATCCTATAATTTTATAGCGGACCGAACGGATACTCGAGCACATGAACATGAACATGAACAGGTCTACTTTTATAGTTGTCGGTAGGATCATTTATGTAATCTGCAAATCCAAAATTGATGCGGATTTCACTGTAGATAAACAGTAAAATCCGCATCCAGCTTTATATCTATTAATAGATAATAGATATTGAAGCTTTGATTTGGCTTTGGCCAAAAAAAAAAAAAAAATGCTTTGGATTTGAGGCAAAGAGACAAGACGAGACCCACAATGGATTCAAATTTTATATCACTGTTCTATATATAAAAATTTTTATAGCAACTTTAATTAACTGAATAAATTATATATGTCCTACCATGAATGGTACGTTTCCTTGTGGGGCTTCAAATTATTTGCATTGTAATGTAGCAAATTATCGAATTGGATGTACATGTATTTATGTATCCAACTTTTTTTTACTAGCTAACATATAACAACTTTACAGGTCTATTTGATTTAGTTATTCATAATAATTTGAAATTAATATTTGTTGGAGATAAATACTGTTAGCTTGTGACTAGTAGTTGTTAGTTAATAAATATTAATTTTTAATTAATTTTTTTAGCTAATAAATATTAATTTTTTAATTAATTTTTGTTAGTTATTAATGTTAGAATATTAAAATTACTATTATAAGTATAATTTATTTTTAAATATATTATTATATAATTTTAACAAGGGTAATTGAGTCTAAATAGGAAATATAATCAATTTATTTATTTTAATAAAATAATCAAATTAGTTATTAATTAATAGGAAAAAACTACAAAACATGAAATTTTTCAAATTAAAAAGAACCGTAAAAATTACATAATCTAATAAACATGTTTTACAAGCTAACAGATAACATGTAAAAATTACATAATCTAATAATAAGTATTATAAAATATACTAATAAAATTACATAATCATATTTAATATTTTAATTATGTAATTTTTCAATGAATTTTATAATTTATTAAACTCACTTTGTAAATTATTTCAAAATAAAAATTACAAGACTCAATATAAGAATTATAAAAAGAACCGTAAAAATTATATAAGCAAATGTAAAGTTTATATAAAAATTTATAGATTGTGTAATTTTTTCAAAGGACTCATTATTTTCATCTTCTATTTTACAATCCAAGTATTATATTGTGTAACTTGTTATGGATTAAAATTACATAGGCTAATAGTACAAATTATAATAGACATTAAAGAAATAGGCAACCAAATATTATAATTTTCTCAATTTATTTTTACCATAAGATTATTATCATATATTGTTTTTTGATGCTAAAAAATTACATGATGTAATTATAAGAATTATAGAAGATATTGAAAAATTATATGAGAAAATGTGAAATTTACATATAAATTTAAATTGTATAATTTTAAAAAAAATTATAATTCTCTTAGCTCATTTTGCGATTTAACTATCACATTATCTAACTTTTGTGTAAGTAAAATTATGTAATTAAATTGTAAGAGTTACAATATAAACTAAAGTAATTATGAAAAATTCTTTCTTACACTGGGTGTATATATAAGTTTATCTCATATACCAAACTAATAAGTGATTAGATATTTTAGTAAATATGACTTTTTTGTCTTTTTTTTTCCCAGTGAAAAAACACCGATACTATTTTTTACTCAATGTATTATTATCTCATTGGATTGGTGTATACACCCAGTGTAGGTAAGAATTTTCTAGTAATTATATAGGTAATTGAGAATTTTTACATACAATTTTAGTTAGGATAAATACTATTTAGTTCTTGAGATTTGACTTAATTAATGAAATAGCCTATTCATTTTGAAAAACTAACTAAATTGTCTATGAGGTTTTGTTTCCATCAACTAAATAGTTCTTCTGTTACTTTTTTTTTTAAAAACTGTATAAAAACTAAAATACTCATCATTTGCAATCAAAATTTCTATTTTAACAATTTCCTTTCTATTCTCATTTATCTTAAGTCCACTATTTTGGCTTTTTCTTTCTTTTCTCTCTGCCAGTTCCCTTGGTAGCGCCGAACTCTCTTGTTCCTTGGGTTACCTCCAGTGGCCTTGGCCACCGGTGGGGATACCCTATGGTTTGTTTTTTTACTAGTTTTTTTTTTCTCTCTTTCCTTTACAATAAGGCCGATCTTCCTCTTTTGTGGACTCTTTTTGCTTCCCTTCTATGGGATTTTTTTGTTTTCTTTTCACTAAGGCTCTGTCCTTTTGGATCTATCGGCGGTGATGTTGGGTGTCCTTACAGCCAGCTCCAGTCCTCTTTCTTTTGGCGGTTGTGGAAGGCAAAGCATTGGGGGATGAGGGATAAGTTAGTTGATGAAGCAGTGGTTGATCTGTGCTATGGCTTGGTTTTTGTTTTATTGGATGCGGCTGTTTTCGTCTATGAAGCTTTATTTTCCCGTCCATGGCAGTGCTGGTTGAAGATCGGCGGGATCTGTGTGTCCAATCAACCCCCTTGGTCATGGATTAGCTTGAAAGTCAAAGAGTACGTGCTAAGGATGAGAGATCCTGCCTCTTTCCTTTGTTTCTCTGTACTCGCCTTCTATTCTCTATGGCTTACGGTGGCTTGCTCAGCCAAGCAAGCAGCGACAAGGAGGCTTGTTGAGGCAGATGAGTCTGGTCAGAGGAAGAGGAGCAAGGGTATTACTGTCATTTTCTTAGCCTTTGGGCTATTTCTCTCTTGGGCTCTAAGCCCATGTTTTCAAAACCCTTTTAATGGGTCTGTTAATTTGGACCTGTGGTCCATTAGTAATGCCTTTATGTGGATTTCTTTGTACTTTGTTATTGTATTTTCTGGGTTTCAAGCCCATTTCTATTAAAAACTAACTTTATTCGGGCGAAAAAAAAAAAAAAAAACAATTTCCTTTCTATTTTCCATAAACCCAATAAAAATAAATAAGAAATTTACTTTTCAAATTCTCAAACTTAATTTTTTTTCTTTCAAATTCTTATTAACCAAACAAGAATTGAATTAAAAATAGAGCAAAGATCTATTAACCAAAATTCAAAAAAATAATAATAATAATAATAATAAATCTAATTTCCTAATAAACTAGTTTACTTGCCATACAAAACCATTTAATAACATACTCAATTGATTCATGTGAGCAAGCAAGAAAATATAAAACAGAGCAATTATATAATAAGAAATTTGGCATTCTCTGGATGAGTCCCTCTTGAAAATGATTGTAAGCCATGGTAACTTGCATTTGTTTGTCTCTTGCATACAAATCACGGTGGCCCAATAGCATCACCTATGTTTATTTGCAATTGAAAGACAATATTAGCTTTCAACAATTAATAAGGCGGCAAAAAATATTGAAATTTGGTTTGATGATAATGGTGATAATAGGTGGAGGTTATTTTAGTATTTAAAATTATTTTTTTCAATTTTTTTAACAGAAAAATATCAAAAAATAGACGGAAGGACGAAATAGTATGACGTAATCAAAATATATGAATGAATTAGTTAGTTTCTCAAAATAAATAAACTATTTTGTTAATTAGGTCAAATTTTAGAGACTAAATAGAATTTTACTTTTTTAGTTAATATAAATTTTCAAAAGTAATTGTTATGTTTATATACAAAAGTAGGTTTTGTAATTGTTCAAGATATATACTATAATTTTTTCATTCAACTTTGCAACTTAATTATCACCTTATTATAACTTTTGTCAAATTAAACTTACATAACCCATTAATAAAATCTACAAAAGATCTTAAAAATTTATACACAAAACTAGAGATTTTACATACAAATTTAAGTTATGTAATCTTTTACAAAATTTTATAACTCACTTAATTCACTTTACAACTCAATTATTAGTTGTTCTAATTTTTATAAATTTAAAATAACATAACAATGGGTAGACATACAATAGATGTTATAGAAATTATAAAATAAGTTGTGAGTTTTACATACAAATTCAGGTTATACAGTTTTTCAAAAGAATTTATAATTCTCTTAATCCACTTTGCAACTTAATAATAACCTTACATAATTTTTTTCAAATAGAAATTACATAGCCCAATGGTAAAACTTGTAAAAGATGTTAAAAAAAATTATATAGGAAATGGTGAATGTTATATATAAATTCAGATCGTGTAAATTTTCAACATATTTTATAATTTTCTCAATTCACTTTACAACTCAATTATTATCTTATGTAATTTATAAAAATTAAAACTTGCATAGCCCAATTATAAGATTTAACAAAGGGTGATTAAGAAATTATATAAAAACACTGAATTTTATCTACAAATTTAAAATGTATAATTTTTTTTTAAAACATTTTATAATTTTCTTAATTCTCTTTGCAACTAATTGAGTAACCTTTCCAAATTAAGAATTACATAATCCAATAGTTTAAATTATAGAAAATGCTTAAGAAATTATACATACAGTTGTGAATTTTAAGTACAAATTTAGACTGTGTGATTTTTCAAAAGATTTGATAATTTTCTCAATTTGTTTTATAATTTAATTATTATCTTATGAATTTTTTTATATTAAAAATTATATAACCTAATAATAGGACTACAAAGAATATTGAAGAAATTATAAAAGAAGAACTACAAAGTGTTAACTCAGAAGAAATATTGAAAGAACAAGAATTTTCAGAGAATGAATCTTTTCTATGTTTCTTTGGTGTGTTTTTGATATAAGATATGTTGACCTTAGTGGTGTGATCCAACTAAGTCAATCTCAATTTTGATCTTGGCAATCAAGTTGAATTGATCTAACATTTCAACTTAGTGTATTTTTCAGATAAAATGACTTACTAGTGCTTGAGAATGAAGATCTTAGAGA
>CATKHJ010365682.1:0-10306 GCA_949750685.1 Vernicia montana | reverse complement strand
ATTTTTACAAGAAGACAATAGAGAAACAAGGAGATTTATTAGTATTTGTCGTCACTTGATTTCAGTGCAATAAAGTGAGCTTATATTGTTAAGTGTACTTATGTAAAGGTTTATTTAATGGTATGTATAAATGTTAAATTTGGATGTTTAATTCGTTAGTTGCTCCGTAGTCATTGGAAGACAAAAGCTATTTTAATGATATATTTGTGTAAAGAAAATGTAGATCTATAATATATGTTGTATAATGACGATAGAGGACTTATGAAAATAACTTTCAATATGATTATTAGGAATATGTACAAGCTAATTGATAAATAAGAAAGATGGTTGATATGATTTAATTAATTGGGTTTATAATGTGAAGTGAATAGATGTTAATCAGATTCCGATCTTGGGTAAACTTTTATATGTTATTTGTAGTTAGTGCATGATACCATAGTGGATTTGACAGCAGGCGTGGGTTCTATGGGTTTTCGGTGGCTTTAGGCTTACCCATGCCCTAGGACCGTCATATCCCAAAAGTGGGATGTGACAGTTTGCATCTTTAGGTATTGTTATAGATGATGAGGTATTGGTCGGTCTATGTCTATGTGTTACTTTGGAACAAAATGAGATGATGATCTAACCTTTTCGATCTGAGGAGATTAAGCATGAGCTATTGCAGATGGATCCAAATAAAGCTTGTTGTCCTAAGTATGACAATCCTACAGGGGGGTGAATAGGATTAATTTCAAGTAATTAGACAAAAACAAAGAGATTGAGATAGAGAAAGCTTAGCCAAGATTTATAGTAGTTCAGAGCATAATCGCCTCTCCTACGTGTACTTCTCCTAAATCAAACCAATTTAGGATTCCACTAAACAACCAGGATTTCACTCAAAGCTTTACAAGCTTAGTTTTTCGAGATTTAGCCCTTTACAATAGATTTTATGGGATTTCACCCAACACACACTCAATATACAATAGATTTTGTATTTAAAGTCTCACAAGACTTGGGTACAAGTTAGGTTAAATATTGCAACAAAATACACTAGCTTTGAATGAAGAACACTTAAAGAAATGAAGAGATTAAGCTTAACATTCTAAAATAGAGTATAAACAAATTAAAGATGAGAATGAAAGATTTTTGCTCAATGTAGCTCTTGATTTTCACTTGGCATAAGTTGTGATCTTCATTTGAACCTTCTAGTATTTATAGGAGTAATAAATATGACTGTTGGACTCTTAAACCAAGTAATAATTGCTCCCTCCATGCTTCCAATGGCTAGAAATCTTCCTAGATTTTGCCTGATTTGATGTGTTCACGGAGGTGAACTTTGATTGCCCAAAAATCTTATTAGTTGTTGTCTCTATTTCACGGTGGTGAATTTTGAGTTCATGACGGTGAGCTTCGCCTGATGAAAATTCATTTTGCCTCTATGTATAGTTCAGGGCGATGACTTTGAAAGTCAGGGTGGTGAACTTGAAAGTCAGAGCGGTGAACTTGAAAGTCAAGGTGGTGAACTTTACTTGATGAAAATTCATTTTGCTTATGTGTCAAGTTCAAGACGGTGACTTTGAGAGTCAGGGTGGTGAACTTTAAAAGACTTTGAATTTCTTGTTTTCCCGCCATCTTGGTCACCATAGTGAATTTGAAATTCGAAGTAGTGAATATGTAAATGCCTGTCAATATATTTAAACAATTAACAGGAAATAAAAGTTTAGCAAATATATATTAATTTTCAAGATTTTATTTATATTTGCATTATTCTCACATATTCAATGAATATAAACTTAATTAAATAAAGTTTTAGAATTATCAAAATATAAAAGAGTCAACATGTATATTTTGATATATTTGCTACCTTATTTATGTAGAAGTTTGAATAGAGGATACTGTGTGAAAGTCACAGTGGTGAACCTGAGGGTTAGGACCGTGAACTGTAGAAGACAGGGTTTTGAAGGATTTTTTCACTTACTTTTGTGCAAATATGTTCAAATGACTACAGTTCATTAGTATGGCAATAATTTAGTCTAAATTGAATTTAAAATGATATTAATTCAATATGAATTGCATCATTTAGGTCTCAATTTTTAATAACTCATCAAAATATGGCATAAAACACAAAATTCACAAATTTTATCAAGGAATCATCAAACTATCATCAAAATTCATCAAATATACCTTGAGCACATCAAATATGGTTGGATCATAACTGAGAAATGTTAATCATACCAAGTTCCCTTCGAATGTAGAATAATTCTTTTTTGTCTAAGGGTTTGGTGAATATATCCGTCAATTGATGCTTGGTATCCACAAATTCAAGTGCAATATTCCCTTTGCTAGCATGATCTCTAAGAAAATGATGTTTAATTTCTATTTGCTTGGTCTTAGAATGCTGAATAGAATTCTTAGACAAGTTTATTGCACTAGTAGTATTACATTTAATGGGAATTCCATGGAATGAGTAGCCAAAATCTTCAAGTTGAGTTCTCATCCATAGAAGTTGAGTACAACATCTTGCAACTACAATATACTCAGCTTTTGTGATTGATAAAACAACTAAATTTTATTTTTTTGAAAATCATGATACTAGCATGCTTCCTAAGAATTGACATGTATCACTTGTGCTTTTTCTATCAATTTTGCAACCACCATAATCCACATTGCAGTAACCATATAAATCAAATGAAAAGCCTTTAGGATACCACAAACCTAAATTTAGAATATCAACAAGGTATCTTAAAATTCTTTTAACTCTGGCAATATGTGACTTTTTAGGATTAGATTTAAAATATGCACACATGCATACACTAAATAAAATATCCAGCCTAGATGCGGTGAGATATAACAATGATCTTATCATGCTTCTATAAAGCTTGGAAGCAACCGATTTACCTTTCTCATCAACTTTCAATTTTGTTGAAGTCCCCATTGGTGTGGTTTGAGGTTTGGTGTTATCCATCCCAAATCTTTTGAACAACTCTTTGGTGTATTTGGCTTGGTTTATCAAGGTCTTATGCTCAAGTTGCTTGATTTGAAGTCCCAAGAAGAAATTTAGTTCTCCCATCATGCTCATTTCAAATTTACCTTGCATAAACTTAGAAAATTCCTTGTAAAGTAAATCATTAGTAGCACCAAATATAATATCATCAACATATATTTGTACAATTAGGATGTCTTGCTTATGATGCTTAATAAAAAGCGTTGTATCAACCTTTCTTTTTAAAAAACCATTATTAAGTAGAAAATTGCTCAACCTCTCATACCAAACTCTAGGAACTTGTTTCAAACTATACAAAGCTTTTGTTAATTTAAATACATGGTTTGAAAATTTTTCATTTTCAAAACCTTGAGGTTGTTCAATATATATTTTCTCTTGAATAAAACCATTCAAAAATGCACTTTTGACATTCATTTGAAAAAATTTGAAATTTTATAGCATGCATTAGTAAATAACATTCTAATTGCTTCTAATCTAGCTACAGGAGTATATGTTTCATCATAATCAATACCTTCTTCTTGTGAATAGCCTTGAGCAACTAACCTTGCTTTATTCCTTACCACTATTCCGGATTCATCCAATTTGTTTTGAAACACCTATTTAGTGCCAATCACCGGATGGTCTTGTGGTCTTGGAACCATGGTCAACACTTTGCTTCTTTCAAATTGATTTAGCTCTTATTGCATAGCCAATAGCCATTGATCATCTTGAATTTCTTCTTTGATGTTATTTGGCTCCACTTGTGATAGAAATGCAACATATTCACAAGTGTTGTAGACTCTTGACTTTATTCTTACACTTTGATTGAGATCCCCAGTAATTTGATTGTCCTTTACCTCATTCCTCACTCTTGGATATGGTGCTTCAACTTGTTGTTGAGTAGGTATACTTAGCTTATCCACACTTGTATTATCTTTATCCATTGGAAAGTCTTGTGCTTAAGTTTCTTGTAAGGTCAAATCCTTCATCATGTCCTCAATAGCATTCTGATGATCATCATAATCTACACACTTAGAGGGAAATTCATCAAAAATAACATGAATGGATTCTTCAACTAAAAGTGTCCTTTTGTTGAAGATCCTATAAGCCTTTGAATGATTTGAATAAGCAAGGAAAATTCCTTCATCCGATTTGGCATCAAATTTTTTAAGATTATTCTTACCATTATTAAACACAAAGCATTTACAACTAAATGGATAAAAATATGCAACACTAGGATTCCTACCTTTCCACAATTCATATGGGATCTTTTTAAGGATTAGCTTAATCATAGCTCTATTAATGATATGACATGAAGTATTGACCGCTTCGGCCTAAAAATATTTTGGCAAATCATTTTCACAAAGGATGGTCCTAGTCATCTCTACTAATGATCTATTTCTCCTTTCAACAACCCTATTTTTTTGAGTCCTAGGAGCCGAAAAATTATGCTCATTACCATGTTCTTTGCAATAGTTTTCATAATTTTAATTTTCAAATTATTTTTCATGATCACTTCTTATGCATGAAATGGTATAACCCTTTTAAGTTTGTAATATTTTTGCAAGAGGTATGAATGCATCAAAAGCATCATTTTTATGTGCAAGAGAAAGAATCCATATAAACCTTGAGTAATCATCAACAATAACAAGACAATAATGTTTACCACCAAGGCTAGATGTTCTTGTTGGATCAAATAAATTCATGTGAAGTAATTGTAAAGGTCTAGAAGTTGAAACAACATTTTTAAATTTAAAAGAACTTCTAGAGTGTTTTCATTTTGCATAAGCATCACAAATATTTTCCTTTTTGAAAACAAGTTTAGGCAAGCCATTAACTAAATCTTTTCTTGATAATTTTGAAATTACATCTATACTAGCATGGTCTAATGTTATATGCCATAGGGATGAATTTTCATCTTTTGAAGAAAACAAGCAACAATTTTTATTTTCATGGTTATTTAGATCCATTATATACACATTACCTTGACGATAACCAATGAATGCATTTTGTTAGTTTTGATGTCTACTACCTCACATGCAAGAGATTCAAATATGACTCTGTCCTCTATCACATAATTGACTAACACTCAACAAATTATACTTCAAGTTATCAACAAGCAACACTTTAGAGATAGAGAGATCATTGTTACTAATTGAGCCAATACCAACAATCTTGCCTTTGGAGTTGTCATCAAAGCTCACATTTCCACTTTTCTTGGACTCAAGCTTGATGAATTACTCCTTGTCTTTGGTAATATGTTTGGAGCATCCACTATCAAGCACCCATTTGTTCTTCTTTGAAATGCAAATGACCTACAACATAAGATTATTTAATCTCTTTTCTAGTACCCATATTGTTTTGGGTCCACTCATGTTAGTTCCCTTAGGAACCCACAAACTCTTAGGAGATGGTTTTGATTCATTTGGAATCCAAACTTTTCTAATAGTAAATTGTCTCCCAAGTCTCTTTGGACATTTACTAGGAACATGTCCATGATATTTACAATAAGCACATTTAACTAAATTCTTTGGTTGAAATTCTTTTTTCATAAAGAAACTATCATATTTCTTTTCATTACATTCAACCTTATATCCCAATCCAGCTTTATCAAATACTCCTCTTTGTGATGAAGTGATATCATCAAGAGTCTTACTTCTAATGAAAAATTTTCTAAAAAATTCCTTAGAATCATTAAGCTTTTTCTTGATCTTATCACTTTCACAAGTTAGAGTTTCAAAGGAGATTTTCAAATCTTTAAGTTGAGTCATGAGTTTTTCATTTTCAATTACTATATCATTGCCTTTCAAAGAATTCTCATGCTCATATTTCAATTTGTATAAATTCCTTTTTAATGATTTATTCTCCTTTGTAACAATTAAAAAACTTTCCATCAGTTCATCAAAAGCATTTTGTAATTTATCAAAAGTATAAGAGTTAGAAATTACCTCATCATCTTCAAGATCATCATCTAGAGCCATCAAGCAAAGGTTGACTCTCTCTTCCTCTTCATCATTGGATGAGTCTTCATCACTTGAAGAGTCACTCCGACTCCAAGTCGCATACATTTTTGTTTTCTTATGGAATCTTCTTTCTTTCTTGTCCTTCTTCTTCTTATACTTCAATAGTGGACAATCTTGTCTAATGTGCCTGATGTCCTGATTTCAATACTAATACTAGGTTTAATAAACTCTAAGTCTATTATACCCTAAATACAGGCAAGTGCACCTATTGTTTGGGCAATATAGCATAAAAGAGGTCGATCCCACAGGGAAACTATATAATTATTAACTATTGTCTAGTAAGTCAAATTTCAATGAAAGCTAAAATTAAATTAAATTGAAAATTGAACGATATTAATTAATTGCAGTAAATTGGACAAAGAGAATTAGTTAATGAATTGGATATCTAAATGGAAACTGCCCCTAGTTCCTCATGTATTTCATGAATAATGTGATCAATCAAATCAAACAATGAATAGAGTTGACAATCCTAAAATTAGAATTAAACCTTTCTCAAGTGAATTAATTCCCTATTCTTTAAGCAAATCAAATAGAATATCTTCTTATTCAATTGGTTAGACAAAGCATTAAGATCAAGGAATTAAAGCCAAAGGATTTTGTAAACCTATTTCTAGTGTCCCAAGCAATCCCCAATATTCATGAGTGATCATATCAGATCAAAGGTATCTCTACACCTTAATAAGAAATCAAGTATCAAATCAACAAGCTAGCAATTATTAACCATATTTTATCATTATAAATCATGAATATAACTCATCTCAAAGATGATTTGATTAAAAACTCAATCATTCAATCCATACAATAAAAACTAGGGTTCATCCCATCTAGATAAATAGAGTTTAGTTCATGGTAAATCTAAAGAATAATGAACAAGAGAGAAGGTAAAGAAATCTCAAACAATCCATAGCAATGTTATTAAAAATCCTCTCTTCAATCTTGAATCACCACTTCAAATCCACTTGAATCTTGTTCTTCACCTTGATTTCGGCTGTGATCTCGCTCCTCTTTCTCCAAGAGTTCTCTAGGTATGGAAAACCCTTAAAAGAATGAACCAGATCTCCCTTTCTTTCTCTTTAAAGTGCCTTTTAAAGGTGTAATCTTGCGCTTACATGGTCTGGTACACGCCCATGTTTTAGGGTGTGTTGGCGTCTGTTTTCCTATATAGGCTGTAATACACCCAAGTACAGGGGCAGGTACATGGGCATCTACCAAGGCATGTTGGCTACTGTGTTGCTGATTCTTTACCCAAACTTCACCAAATTTGCTCCTTAGATTTGCAATTTCCAAACAAATTGATCCATGGTCTCCAAATCAACTTAATCCCTTAGAATATTATGGTAACACACTTAACGGATAAATTAAACCCAATTTAATGATAAAACATAGTAAGAACAAGGGATAAAATCTAATTAAATATGCACTTATCAAATCTCCCCACACTTGAGCATTTGCTTGTTCTTCAAGCAAATTAAATCAAGATATCAATTCGAAATAAAATTTTCTCTCTTAACGTTAGAACAAATCATCAAAATAGATGATAACTCACTCATCATGAAGGCTTACAACTTCAATCAAATACCATTCTCAAACATGATAGTCATATCAAGAGATCTTCATGTCAAGTTTCACAAATTCTCATGTATACACTACATAGTTAAAGATTTGTGCAAACTATTCCATCACAATTTCAAATGGCTACAAGCACTATTCATAATCTCAACTCTAGGATTTTAATGAGTCAAGAACAGCAGAATAGATTAAAATTGAAAGCTCCTTTTGCTACTTCACATCAACTCACTTTATTTTCCAAGAGAAATAATCAAGTTTTTCTTAGGATATTAGGAATTTCTACCAAACCTTAACAAAAATCACAATGGAATAAAATAAGCACAAAAATTTAACTAAGAGTTCAAACTCTAATCAATTAAACCAACTTCCTAAAACAATTACCACATCCAATTTTTGGTAGATGATTAAGTCTATTAAGCAAAGCATCAACAAGTTATTGTCGTTTAAATGAAAATTCATCCATTAAGAGAGTCAAAATCACTTCATACTACTGTCTCAATTCAATTTACTAACCCACAATGTACACCCTTAAACAATCCCCCCACACTTAAAGAACACATTGTCCTCAAGGTGTTATAGACAAAGAAAATAAAAAGAAGGGAGAAAAAGGTAATGCCCTAAAATTGTTCGCATAAATAAATTTATGATTTGGATGCGCAGCTTTCAATAAACAAAGAATGAAAGCTGAAGAACACTTTACTGGACACGCCCATGTACCTGGCCGTGTAGCTTTTGTGTGAACTTGAAAATATCATTCTCTTAGAACATGGGCATGTCCTTGGGCATGTACCTAGGCGTGTCCTCTTCTGTCTTCATCAAAATTGAAGCATTTTCATCCCTTTCTCCTGCAAAAACACTTAACCAAAGGTTGAATCGCCAAAAAAAAAAAAAAGCAAAATTAAAGAAAAACTAAAACAACAATGGGTTGCCTCCCATTCAGCGCTTCTTTAACATCGTGTTAGTTGGACAGTCAGGACTCATTTCAAAACTTGGAGATGAAGGATCTCCTTAGCATTTTCCACCTCACCCCCAAAATAAAGTTTTAATCTTTGCCCATTTACCTTAAAGTCACCGTTTTTAGGGTGAGTAAGCTCTACAGTTCCATAGGGAAAGACTTGTTTCACTATAAACGGTCCTGACTATCTCGATTTTAGCTTACTAGGAAAATTCTAAGTCGAGAGTTATATAACAAAACCTGATCACCAACATGAAACTCTCGATTCTGCTTGAAGCGAGCATCATGCCATTGTTTAGTTCTTTCCTTATACATCTGGGCATTGTCATTGGCCGTCAATCTCCATTCATTGAAATGAGAAGAGAGTTGCTTAAGCTCCAAACTCAGCATGTCAATAATGGATGGTTTCATTCTTTCACCCCTGGGCATCTCAATGTGCTTAAATGCCTTGCTTTTCTTCCATGGCTCGGTAGCCTCAAGATAGGCCACATGCTCAATGGTCTCAGGTGTCTCAATATCTTCATGTCCATGCACAAGTCATAACTCCAATGGATCCTTGTAAACAATGTTAGAAATAAAATTTAAAGTCTCAAGATTAATTACATCATCACAAGCATCCACATCTTCAAGTGCAAGTGGATGTTTCATAACATTAGATATTGGTAAGACCATTTGCTCATCTCCTACCCTAAGTATCAATTTACCATCATGCACATTCAGGTAGCTTCTTCTGAATGAGTGCTGAACACCGCTTGGATAGTTGAACCATTGACAACTTATCAAGTTTCCTTTTGTTGGATAGCAGCTTCTTAAGGAATTTAACATACTTCGGCATTTGCAAAAGAGCTTCCACAAAAGGAATATTAATATGCAATTGTTTAAAGAGTTCGAGAAAGTTACCAAATTGTTCATCAATTTTGTCATTCTTCAACCTCGCAGGGTATGGAATGCGTGGTTAGAACTCCTTAACCACAGGTGTAGGTTCCACTTTCTCTTTCTCATTGATCTCCTTATCCTAGGCACCATCATCCTCAACTATTAGTTTCCTATTTTGCTTCTCAAGAGCCTTTAACTCCTTCCCACTTCTCAACGTAATGGCCTTGAGTTGCTCTCTAAGGTCAGCTTCAGTATTGCTGGGCAAACTACCTTGATATCTCTCAGATAATGTTTTTGCAATTTGCCTAACCTGATTTTCTAGATTATGAATAGAAGCCTGTTGGTTCCTCAGAGCTGTCTCTGTGGTTTTATATTATCTGGAAAAACACTAAACAAAACAAGTCAAACTTAATTTAAGGATAAAATACATTAAGAACAAAGGGTAAAATGTATTCAATTAAGCACTTATCAAATTCCCCCACACTTGAGTATTTGCTTGTCCTCAAGCAAATTAAATCGTTACAATAGTAAGAAATAAAACCTACCCTCTCTAGTTAATGAATTTAAAAACATTGACAACAACTTGTAATCAGCAAGGCTCAACATCCTCAATCAAGTACCAATTCTTAAACATGGTGGCCAAATCAATAAATCTCTAAAACAAATCTCAAAAACCTGAAATCTAAATTCTAAAGTTACAAGTTTGAGCAAACAATTCCACAAATACAAAAGTTTAAGAAAAGTAGAATGATAAAGATTTTTCTCTTAGGTGCCTGACTATTCCCTTGACTTTTCATTTTGATCATGCATTCATTTCCATGTTTTCTTTTCTATTAACTAAAGAGCCCGACTTGTTTGAATTGTCATCCAAGCCTTTTGACGCGAATGCAAACACTTGTGGTGCCGGCCTCCGGTTACTCA